>CAUYPO010042949.1:0-18820 GCA_963574435.1 Cheirogaleus major
TCTGAAGTGTTGGTTGTGCGACATGCAGGTCAGGCATTGTCATAGAAAAGAAATGGGCCCTTTCTGTTGACCAATGCCGGCTGCAGGTGTTGTAGTTTTTGGTGCATCTCATTGATTTGCTGAGCATACTTCTCAGATGTAATGATTTCACCAGGATTCAGAAAGCTGCAGTGGATTAGACTGGCAGCAGACCACCAAACAGTGACCATGACCTTTTTTTGATGCAAGTTCAGCTTTGGGAGGGGCTTTGGAGCTTCTTCTTGGTCCAATCACTGAGCTGGCGATCACCAGTTGTATAAAATCCATTTTTCATTGCACAGTACAATCTGATTGAAAAATGGTTCATTGTTGTTGCATACGATAAGAGGAAACGACCCTTCAAAATGATGATTTTTCTTTATTTTCAGTCAGTTCATGAGGCACTCACTTATTGAGCTTTTTCACCTTTTCAATTTGCTTCAAATGCAGAATGACCACAGAATGGTCAATGCTGAGTTCTTTGGCAACTTTTTGTGTAGTTGTAAGTGAATCAGCTTTGATGATTGCTCTCAATTGGTTGTTGTCAACTTCCTATGGCTGGCTACTGTGCTCCTCATTTACAAGTCTCTCATCTCCTTTGCAAAACTTCTTGAATCACCACTGTGCTGTATGTTCTTTAGCAGTTCCTGGGACTAATGCGTTGATGTCGCAAGTTATCTCTGCTGCTTTACCACTCATTTTGAACTCGAACAAGAAAATCACTTAAATTTGCTTTTTGCCTAACATCATTTCCATAGTCTAAAATAAATATCAAATAAACAGCAAGCAATAAGTCATTAGCAAAAAAACATAAAGTGAGAAATGCGCATTAAAATGATGTATAACATTACCACATTCATTTAAGAATGTATTCCAGTATGAAACAGCAAATTTCAACAATGCTAAAACCGCAATTACTTTTGCAGCAACCTAATATCTCCTTATTTGTCTTTGTATTACTTGTTTTGAAGTCAACTTTGTTTGATATTTATCTACATATTGAGGCTTTGTTTTGATTAGTGTTTGCATGATATATATTTTTCCATCTTTTTACTTTTTAACTATATGTGTCTTAATATTTAAAATTGGCATATAATCAGATAATCTTTGCCTTTCAATGTTTAAACCATTTATATTTCATATGTCACATTTAAATATCACCACTTATTTTCTATTTTTGCCATCTCTTTTTTACTCCCACTTTCCCCTTATTTTCTTTATTTTTGTAAATTGAGTTTTTCTTATTGTTCTATTTTCTCTACTATCGATTTATTGACTATACCTTTTTGTTGTATTTTTCTAATGGCACATGCCAGTTCATACTGGTTTATGCCAATTCCTAACGGCTTATAATAATTCATTTATCTGTAGGAATGATTTCTAAAACCAGAATTACAGGTCAAGAGCTAAATATGCATTTGATTTTGATGCTCTTCTCCAAATGCTCCTTAGTGGGATTGTCATATTCTGCATTCTCAATTTCAATATATGAAGATATCTCTTTTCCTAGTGAAACCAGTAGAGGGTGGTGTTGAACTTTTAGATTTCTTTCAATCTGATGTATAAGAAATGATGTCTCAGTCAAGTTTAAATTTCATATTTCTTATTCATATTTAATTTCCATATTCAGATGCTGAACCTATTTTTATATCTCTATGTATAATTTATAATTATCTTCCTGTTAAGTGTTTATTCATGTCCTTTTTCCCTTGTTCTCTTGGTTCATTATTTTTTTCCTTGGTTTTTAGAGACTCTTTACCTATTAAGGAGTTAAACCCTTGGTGATACGAGTTGTAAATATTCTTTCCTGAGTCTGTCATTTTTTTTTACTTTATTTTCTAACTTTTATTTTGAAGTCATTATAGACTCCCAGGAAGTTGTGAAATACTATATATAGTCCTGTGAACCCTTCATCTGGTTTCCCCAAGTATTGACTTCTTATATAACTATAGTACAACATCAAAACCAGGAAAGTGGCATTAGCACAATACTGTTAAGTAGACAGCAGACCTTATTCTGTTTTTATCAGTTTTTACGTGCACTTGTGTTGGTGTATGTGTGTGTATGTATTTCTGTGCAGTTTGATCCCTTGCATAGGCTCATGTAATCACCACCACAATTAAAATATAGAACTATTCAATCAACACAAAAAAATTTTCTCATGCTGCTCCTGTGTAGTCACTTTTACCCCCCATCCCCATCTTGTCCTCAGCAGTCACCATTCTGCTCTATACCTCTATAGTTTTATAATTGTGAGCTGCTATATAATGGAATCTTAGAGAATGTGACCTTATGAGATTGATTTGTTTTTTTCTACCAAGTGTACTGCTTTTAAGATCCATCCATCTTCCTGAATGTGCCAACAGTTCATCCTTTTTATTGCTTAGCAGAGTTCCAGTTCGTGCCTTAATAGAAGTTCTTTTTTATAGTTTATTGGTAGTCTTTAAATAGCTGAAAATTGTTCTGTGTCAGTGAAAATCTAAGTCCAATGAACAGAAATTTCTTATGCTCAGAGAAAAAGCTGTCAAATATTGGTTGGACAACCTCTTTCCATTGATATTTTAGAATGATGACTGGGTTGGAAATCTCTGGTGAGAATGCAAGCAAGAGAGCCAAGTGTAGACAGAGATTCTGAAATCCCCTCAAGTGCTTAGAGCCGTTGTTTCTGATCTGGAGTTTGGATCGTTTTCTTTCTAAACAGACCTAAAGAAAGTCCCAAAGAATTCTTGCTCTTTCTTGTTTTGTCAAATGAGAGTTCCTCAAATTCCACTGTAGACTCTCATCCTATTATAGATTTCAAAAGCTGCTGCATCCTCAGATGCTCCCCTGGTGTCCCCCCTGCCCTGAGCTGGAGATGGCCAGGCTGGGCTGCAGCGCTGGCCAGCCTTACTCCTGGGAAGGCGTCCCCTCGGGTGCCGCCTCTCCGGTCCAGATAAAGGGGAGCATTAACGTGAGTCTGCCAGGGCAGTGTTCTTAGGAGAATTACTTCTGCCTTTGGTTCTGGTTGTCTTAGACATAATTCTAATTCAGTAAGAACTTGTTCTATTTATATAAGTAAAAATTAGTGAAAATTGTAATAGAAAAAATATTCATGTTGCTTACTTATTCTTGTCGCGTCTCTACTGAAAACGCACATACTCAGCATTAGCTGTACTGTTGCCACTGCCCTTCATTCTTATTTACAGAGAGCTGAGTACTGGCTGATCCTCACAATCCTCTTAGGAGGATTTATTATGATCTTATTTTAAAGATGATTTTCCCAGGGCAACACTGTGTGAAAATATTTTGACTCCAGGGGTACTCTCGCTGGGTCTCAGTTATCTCATCTTCAAACTGATGGATGGGCCTGCATGATGATTTCCAAGGCTCCCTCCACTTCCGGCTTCCTTATTCTGGTCCTTTATGGATTTGCGGGGGTGCTTTTAGGTGCGACATTTGGTTCCCGGCCCTTTGAGAAGGTGATTCTCAGTGCCAGTCTGAAGTCGGAGAAAGAAGTTCAGTCATCTCTGCAGGTGGCCATCTCTTGTCCTCCTGCATTCTAATCTCCAAGTCCTCTCTGACCCAGGCTGGCCAAGCATTACATGACAAACGTCTAAATAAAGAACTGGACTCAGGAAGAAGGAAATTGCTCTGCAACCAAATCCTATCACAGTACTGGAATTTCCCTGGTCCCCTGTAATTCTCTCTCTCTCCCTCACACATACACATGAAAAGTAACATTTAATCAATGATTTTCTCTCTATATTTTTTTGCTATAAACATTTCTCCTGTTAATAATAGTTCATTACCTGGTCTTAAGAACAAATTGCGACGCTTTTGAGATAATAACTAGAAAAAGAACATAAAACCAGTTTATTATTACAGGGGAAACTCATCTTGAATTACATCAATCTCTATAATCCGATAATTCTATGGTTTCCCAGGGAAAAGCCTCGTCTGGGTGCGGCAGGAGAGCCTGAGTCATGGTTCACCGCTTTCAGAGCTCATTTTTAGCCTTTAACATGAGGCCTCAAGAGAAAAGTAGTAACTGATTTCTTGTTGAGCTTTTGGAAATCTAACCCACTCAAATTGAAGGCCACTCTCTAAAAGGTGAGATTTCAGTCAAGTGTGACAGCACCTATAACAGGTCACCTGAGTGAGTGCTGGGCACACTGGGCTCCAGACCTGGCTTTGCTGCCAACAACCCACTTGATTTTAACAGATTCACTTTGATGGTCTTGGCCTTATTTCCTTATCCCTAAATGACTGTGACCTGAAAGTCATTGAATTTATTTTATTCATCAATGAATGTTTATTGAACCTGCTCTAACATCATTATAGGTTGTGAGAATTAAGTGATGGTATTTGTGAAAGAGATTTTACTTCCTTTGTCATGCAAGCTTTTTATTATTACCTGTTAATTTTACATGTTGACAACTGTTAATTCATTTTCACAGTATTCTCTAGTTTGTAAAATAAAGGCATGGGATTTTAAAAGAGACTAAAAGGTTCTATAATTTCTAATCAGGAAAAATTTTCTTCGATTTTACATTTTTTCCCCTTTGGATATGGTAAATTTAATTGGACTCTTAGTTACTTTAGCAAGCTTCCAGCAACTTGTGGCATAATTTCCAATTTTATTTCAAATCAGTAGTTTCTTATTGATTAAAAATAAACTCCATTGGATTTGAGATTAAATGTAGACAGGGTACACAGTGTTGATTTCTAAGGTCATGAGAATGTTTTCTCTTGTTAACTAGTTAAAAAAATTTTCTCATACATGATAAAGTTAAGAAAATACAGTAATTTTATCATCATTTTCTAGTTAGTATTATAGAGTCTGAATTTTCCCACAATGTTAGGGTTAGGTTAGTCTGCGGACCATCTGTGTCAGAACTACTAGGAGATATTGGTTAAATGCAAAGTCCTGGACCAGCCTCTAGACCCAGTCAATGGGAGCCAGGGGGATGGTGCTGAGAACTTGTGTTTTTATTGTTTCCCATGTGGTCTATCAGCACACTCAAGTCTGAACCTCTCTGAAGGAATATATTTCTAGGAGCCTATTTTTATAGGTGAAGGAAAATCCCTTCTAAAACATATGCTGTTATTTATTTAACCATTGTTCTATAATCAGACATTTATGTTGTTTCTGGTATTTTACTCTGCAAAACATTGTTCTTATAGAGATTATTTTTTACAGGTTTTATGTCTATTATTATCATCTAGGAGTAAATTACTCAAAACTAAAATAAAATTAAGGCAAATAAAAAACTGGAGAAAATATTTCTTAACAAAGTGATAAAGTTATACTGTACTTAAGACATAAACAGATTATATGTGTTAAAGAAGGAGACTCTAAACTTCTCAATAGAAAAATGGATAAAGGCCTTGAACATCCAGTACACTGAAGCCTGACCTTCTGATCCCCAGATCCACGGATAAAGGGCCCTCTGGCTTCTCTCCTTGGCTGTCTGGTGGGCATTGCAAACTTGAGTCTTACCAGGCCTGTATTTCCACCATGCACAGCTGCTCTCCACTCTTGAAGAGAAGCCACCATCCACTGTTTATTCCTCCCGGCACCCTGGAAGTCCTTCTTGATTCCCTCTCTCTAAAGACCCCTGTTTTAATCAGGTGTGGTAAGACACGCAGACATGGAAGTGACTGTCTGGCAAGTGGTTTACCATCTCTAGGAACTGGCTAACCCTGGGAGGGGCTTTCAGGGCCAACAAGGCCCCAAGGTGTCAAAGCATCAGAAATACAGAAAACAAAAGAGACGGTAAATACACCCACATCCACTTCATTACAGGTCCTCTCAGTCCATGTGGATCTTCAGCCTTTCTGTGTCTTTGTCCTCTTTCTTTAAAGATGCAACTCCTTCTCCATTCTTACCCTCCTGACTCCTTTTCTCATCCTGCAGCCAGAGGGCTCTTTTAATTTCAAATTCCACTTATTGATTGCTGTATATAGGAAAGCAATTTATTTTTATAGTTTAACTATATATTCTGCAACCTTGCTATGATCACTTAGTTCCATGAGTTTTTTTTCTTTTTTAATTTTTTTATCAATACATAATCTTTGTACATATTTATTGGATACATGTGATATTTCATTACATGCATAGAATGTGTAATGATTAGGTCAGGGTATTCAGGGTAACCATCACCTTCAGTATTTATCATTTCTTTGTGTTGGAAACATTTCAAGTCTGTCCTTCTGGCTATTTTGAAATATAAAATATATTATTGTTACTTATAGTTACCTTACTCTGCTATTGGATATTGGAGAACTGGAGGTCATAATGTTAAGTGAAATAAGCCAGACATAGAAAGATGAACATCACTATTTCAGGAGGTTTCTTTGGTTAATTTTTTCAGATTTTCCAAATAGGTAATTATGTCCTCTGGGAACAAAGACAATTTTATTTCTTCCTTCTCAATCTGTATATCTTTTATTTCCTTTTCTTGTCTTACTGCATTGTCTAGGATTCCTAGCACAATGTTGAAAAGGAGTGGTGAGAGGAGACATCCTTGCCTTGTTCCTGATATTATTAGGAAAGCTTTGAGATTCCCACTGTGAAGTTTTCCTTTATTTCTCTTTTACAGGGAGTTTAAAAAATTTCTTTTTAAATCATGGATAAGTGTTGGATTTTGTCAAATGATTTTTCTGCATCTACTGATACGCTCATGTGATTTTTCCTTTTTAGCCTGTTGATGTGATAGATGACATTAATTGATTTTTGAGTGTTGCTATAGGGCTGCTTTAAAATTGAAATTAGAACATGTTTTCCCCGGTGAAACTTGTTCATGCTCCCCATTGCTCTTGTGCCTAGCAGAATCCTTCCCACAACTGCCCCAGCCTGGTGTTGTCTGGTCCCATCAGCTTACACCTCCCCCTCCCCACCCCCACCCTACCCCATGACACTTTGCACCTGCTCCTTCTGCCCAGAACACACTCTCCAGTTCTGCCCAACACTGAACCATTTCGCTTTCAGGTTTCTTAACATCTTAACGTCCTTAACCTTAACATGGCCTCCTCTCAGAGGCCCGCCATGAGCATCTTCTCTACGACAGACTTTTCCACTCACTCACCACCTCATAGCATTTATCTCCACCCATAATTGTTTGTCTCCTTCTCATGCGGAGGTCATGTCTGTTCTGTTCTCTTCACTGATATATTTATTCCCACCACCTTGCACAGGGCATGCTGTGTGTGTTGAATAAATTTAAAAAAATTAAATGGCTAATAAACATAAAAATGGTGTGCTTTCTACAGATAATACAGAGAATGAGAATAATTTTATAATTTTAAATCCTCAAAGATTTTTTTAAATGATAATTTCTATTTTGGATGAGAGCCAGGTAAAGTGGCCTACCTCCCAGGGGAGCTGGTGGGAGTGTAAATTGGTATGAGTTTAGTTGAAAAGAATTTGATGTTGAGTATCAAGAACCTTAAAAACACCAAGGAAACTTACTCTTATAAATAAGTTCCACTTGTGGTATTTATTCTATTTATTTAAAGCTTGTCTAGGTTCCAAACTGCAGCTGACCACAAGAAGGTCAACAATCTTGCCTTTTTAAAAGAGATACAAGACCTGGCCGAGGAAATTTATAGAATGGTGGACAAGGCAAAAAACTTACAAAAACTTTGGAAGGAACGATCCAAGACTTCAGGCAAGTAAATCTCTCATAACTGTGACACTACCTACCCGGACACAGTTTAGGGAGAGCTCCCATGAAGGCTGTGATAACCCAGAATGTTTCTGAAATCCTTAAATCCTTAGCGTGCTAATCTCTTGTTGTAGGTCTTTGAAAAGGGTGCACCCTCTGATGCGTGAGGCCAGCATCTGTGGCCAGTTGTGGAGGGTGGGGCTGGATTCTCCCTTCCCCTCACCTTGGGAAGATACTTTGTGCAGTGCACTTGCTACACAACCTTCAGAGGCTGCAACCTGTCCTAGTTTTGTCTCCACAGTTACTCTTCATGCTCCTTTGCTTTCTTCTATTGCTGTCTTCCTTTCTCACTTTCTTTTCTTCTATATTTAAAATCTGTTTCTACCTTTCCCAAACACACACACACACACTCCTGATTCCTTTCCTCCTCCTTGAAGACTTGGACTTTTCCATGGACTTGGATTTTTTTTCCATGTTAGTAACTCTTTAATTCTGATTTTGGATGATTAACTTGCTTTGATTACAAAACTTTTGTATTATTGGGCATGTTATTCCCTAAACAAAGTGATTTCTTTTCATTATAAAGAATATCCACATCATAAAAGGCTTCAACTCTTATAAACCGGCAATAGAGGAAGTTGGAATGGACACAGATCTTAGAAATTTCAGCTTACAAATGGAGAAGTTTGCCTCTCAGAGAGAGTCAGCCAGTTCCCTGCCTTCACAGGAGTCATTGCCTGCTGCAAGCTTCGTTAATAATCAGGGGGCCACGATGGTCCTGCCCCCCTTTGTTTTAAGCCAACTACCACAGCTGTCAGATAAAATACAGGACATTCAGTTAAATTTGAATTTTAAATAAACAACATATAAATTTTTAGTGTATGTATATTCCAAATGTCACACACTTATAATACAATAAACTATTCATTTTTTATCTGAAACTGAAATTTAACTAAGTCCTTTGTGTTTAATTTGTTAAATCTGGTACCCAGCTCCAATTTTTCTTTTTATATAATTTTTTCTTTCTTCATGGAGTATGTACAAGAAAATGAAGTAAAGAGTTTGGCAGCAAAATGGAGAATGAGCTCCTCAGAACAGGTTTTATGTGTTATTTTTAAGAGAAAAAAATAGCTGCTTTGTCCAGGGCAAGGCAGGGCTGGCCAGGGCCTCCCTGGAGGCTGATTTCATTCTGGACCCAAAATGTTTCGACAAAAGGTGAAAATGGCTTCAAATACCAAATGATGGAGCTCTTATATTAGGATTTAATATGGGCTAATTTTACTTTTTATAAAATTTGGTTTTCAAGTAAGATTTTTAACATACTATTGAAAGAAAAACTAAATATTTTTTGAGATGAAGTCTGTATTTTCAATTTGCTATTATTTGAGTCATTTCCTATGGCATATAAATTCAAAAATAATTTGAAAAGATATAATTTCACTTATTTTCCCTCTTCAACTTTTTCCTTTTTTTTCTTTAAAAAAAATTTATTTCTCACTCACTCTCTCTATCTTGTCCTGAATGCTTGCAATATGTGGGAAAATTAGAGTCTGATAAAATAATACAAAATCCTTTGGCAAATTATTGAAATTTGGTTTCATAGTTAAATTTCTTTCCAGGAATTTTCTTAATGCCAATATGATTTAGAAATTTAAGTGATGTTTTTCTTCAGATTTATTCGTTATTTGGGTATTTTGTCTTTTGGGCCAGGGCTCTGTTATATTCCATTTGACTTTAGAACTAAAGCAGGGACTCAGCAAATGCATTTTCACTGATGGTTGAATTAATGTCTCTTAAACCTTCTTTATTGTAGATTCTTCTTATGGTTCCAGCTTTTTAACAGTAAGTATCTTAACAAAAGTTTGAAAATTAGTCTTCAGAGACAGAATGGCTAAGCTTACAACATTGTTTTTAGGTTTAATTTATATTTTCAAACACTTCTTTCTAATGGTTTGATATGTAGTAACAATTGTGCACAGGCTGGATTTGAGAGAGCCAAATCACTGGGAAGATGGACTGAAGGGTGAGTTCTAATTTTCGGAAGCAAGGCCCTGGGTCTGTGGGCAGTGCAGGGGAAAGCCAAGGCCTGCAGGTGGTGGGCAGCCCACACACTGCTTTGAAGGTGCCTTTGAGCCTGTCTGAGCTCAAGCTAGGCCTGAGATTTGGGTTTGGCATATAACCTGTGACCCACTTTGAGCACCAAGCCTTTAGTTAAGGCACCAGTTAGCAACAGGGGGTGATTTTGTCCCTCAGCGGGTATTTGTCAATGTCTGGACTTTGACAAATTTGATCTTTTCAACTGGGGACAGCTTGGAAGGATATTACTGGCCTCTAGAGGGTTGGAGCCAGAGGTGCCACGAAACATCTTCCAAAGCACAGGACAGCTCCCAGAGTGGAGAATTACTTGGCCCAGAAGGTTAAGAGTGCCAAAGTTGAGAAACCTTGAATTAAGGTGAGAATCTTGACAATATCGAAAATTCTTTCTTGCTCATATTGCAGCACGAGGCACTGACCATACAGGCATTTTCAGTACTGTTGTGCTAACAGTGGCACAGGTGCCTGCATCTGCCTAACTCTAAGAAGGATTTAGACAATTAAAAAAATAAGTAAATATGCAGTGAGACTATTAGGAGAAAAGCAAAAGAATATGAGCCAACTAATGAATTGGAATGGAGCAGGAATGTCAGTGTATCCATTATATAACTATACTAGCAAATTATTAATATATTGGACATTCACCTTAACTTTGCACTTTCTCATGTACTAGGTCAAAAGGAAAATATTATGGGTTACACATATTTAGAGTCTTACAAATAATGGAAGAAGTTAAAAATAGGGTAAAGTACCATTTCAATGATTAAATCAGCATTTTTAAAAGAAATTGCTTGTGATGTTGTAGCCTACTGATATAATCTTATACAGTTTGTGACAGTAAAAAATTGATACAATAACTTTTGGAAAAGCAACTTGATATCCTTTTTCCCAGTAATTGTTCTGATAATTTATCTCATTTATGAGACAAAAGAAATTAAAAGCTATATGCTTAAAGATATTCATTTATAATGATGGATAATTTTAATATCTAAAAGTAGGATAAATAAATGTTGATTGCCTCCTTAGTATGGTCACTGAATAGTAAATATGGTACACGGGAAATGATTATGTTATTATGTCAAGTGTAAAAAGCAGAGGAGGACAGCATCATATCCATAGTGTGACCGTGATATCAAAACATTTAGGCATGTGCACAATGAACACAGAAATGTGGGTACATGGAAGCAATTCTATTTGTTATGTTGAAAGAATTCTAGGTAACTTTCCTATTACAGAATTATGATAAAGATGTTACACTATTCGATTTTCATTTAGAGTAAAACAGTCATTTGAATAATGTGATCAGACGAGCAGCAAAACTTGAATTATGTCTTCAGAGGATCCTTTTGGACTTTGTGTTGAGCATGGACTGATGGTAGCCAGTGGAGTCAATGTAGGGAATCATCTCTTTCATTTGTGCAATAAATGCAGTGGTGTAGAGCAGTAATGTGGCTAGTGATGGAGGTGGTGAGATGTGATGGAGTTCTTGATATATTTCAGAGGTAGAACCAGTAGACTCTGTTGATGAATATGATGTAGGTTGTGTGGGAAAGAAAAGAGTCAAGGAAGACTCCAAGTGGTTCGACCTGAGCACATAGAAGTATGGAGTGGCCATTTGCTGAGGTGGGAAAGACTGGAACAGGTTTTCTTGGGGTTGGGGAGAGGAGGAGGAAGGGGAAATCAGGAAGTTGATTTGGGGCATATTAATGGGACATCCAAGTGGCACTGCCAAGGAGGCTGTGGGAGGTACGAGTTTGGAGCTGAAATAAGCAGTCTTGGATGGGTAGGTGTTGCTGTTGGTGCATAAATGACACTCTAAGGCTCTCAAGGGGGAGGGTGTAGACAGATAAGAGAAAGGGCTGAGCACCGAACACTCACATTTGAGAAGGTAAGGAGGAGGAAGGTGAGAAGTGGGGTGTCCTGGTAGCCTGGGGAAGCTGTTTTCAGAGATGGAAGTAATCCAGTGTCCAGAATGTTGCTGATGGGTCAAGTAAGAGGAGGACGGAGAAGTGACCACTGGAAGTGCAGCGTGGAGGTCATGGTGGTGTGGACAAGAAAGCCTCTGACGGAGTGAGGAGGGTGAAAGCTTGATGGAGTGGGTGTAAGGGAGGATGCGTGGCTGTCAGTGCAGACAGGAAGTGTAACATACATGACTCGAGGCGGTATGCTGCGAAGGGGAGGAAGACGTGGGGTAGAGGCTGTGGGGGTTGCAGAGGCTTTGGTGCCTGTGTCTTGCCCCGCTGATTCCCCAGTTTCTTCCCAGCGAAGGTGCACAGGTCTCCGAGAGCTCGGACTCCTGGTCACAGCGTCCCATGTCAGGCACATGCTGAGAGAGTTTTGCTTTCTGCACTTGTCCCTTCTCTGAAGCAAGCCAGGCCTGAGAGGGCAGGGGAGCCGATACCCCCAGAGCAGCCTGCAACTGGGGTGACCACCTGATCCATGTTGCCTGAACTGAAAGTTCCTCATTGCAGAAAATATCTCAGTCCCAGGCAACGTGGGAAGGCTGATCCCTTGGGGTCGATGCTGGGCAGCACCTGGGTTCCTGAGAGGCTTTGTGGATTCAAGGTGGCGTGGGCCACACAGAAGCTCCACTATTGCACAGGCTTTTCCTTCTTTCTTGTTTCATTCCTCCCATTCCCTCAGCTCCTTGAACAAGCCACCTACACATAAGTCCTTGTCTCAGGGCTGCTTTCAGGGTACCCCAAATCAGGACAGGAGTTAGGGACTTTCTTTCTTCTTTCCTTCCTTTCCTCCCTCCCCCTCTCCCTTCCTTCCTTCCTTTTTCCCTTTCTGTTTCCCTTTAAGACTTAACAGTTGTTTTAATTGAAGATTTTTCTAACTTTTTATTTTTGACCTAATTTCAGACTTATAAAAACAGTTTTAATAGTGGTACAAAGAATTATTATATATCTTTTACTCAAATTCCACAAATGATAATGTTTTTAGCATATTTACTTTATTCTTTTTTCTCTCTATATCTATATTTATATCCATACATATTTTGGACTAAGAATATATTGTAGACATGATGCCCATTTAATCCTAAATACAGTTGCCACTTGGTGTCCCCAGGCGGTTGGTTCCAAAACTCCCTGCAGATGCCTTTTGTATAAGGGACGATGTCCAAGTCCCTTAGAAAAAATAGTGTAGTATTTGCATGTAACCTACACGCATCCTCCCGATTACCTTACAATTAGTTTAGATCATCTCTAGATTGTAATACCTAATACAATTTAAATGCCATGTAAATAGTATATTATGCTGCATTGTTTAGGGAATAATAAGAAGGGAAAAAGTCTCTATGTGTCCAGTACAGATGCAACCATCCATTTCTTTCCCTGAATTGTTTCGACCTGTGGCAGGTTGAACTCACGGGTGCAGGTTCCGCATGTGCGGGGCCCGGCGCACTTCAGTGTGCACTTCCTAAAACAAAGGCATCCTCATCCATAGCCACGATATGGTCATTAACATCAGGGAATTAACACTAATACAATAGAACTGTTCAAGCTACGGACTTTTCCAGATTTCCCAGTTGTTTTAATAACGCCCTTAGTAACAAAAGATGGTCCTGCGTCAAGTGTTGCATTCAACTGCATTGTCCTTACTCTCGTTTACTCTAAAGCAGTTTCACAGCCTTTCTTTGTCTTTATTTCATCAAGATTTTTGAAGAGGTCCTTTATTTTGTAGACTGTCTCTAATTTGGGGGTTGTCTGATGTCTCCTCATGGCTGGTTTTGGAGTTGTGATTTATGGCAGGAATGTGTTGTGTTTTTAAGACGGTGAATTAAGACACGGGAAGGAACCGAAGGAGAGGAAGAGAGAGGAGAGTTGTGGACGATGCCTGTGAGGGCTGGGAGGGCCGGAGGGCAGGAGCCCAGGCTGAGGGTTGGGCTGAGATGGTGACAGCAGGTCGTGGGTGAGCCAGGGTACCATCCCGATGCAGGTGCAGGCAGGCCAGATGTGAGAAGCTTCTCTCCAATTGCTGCTACTTCTCAGAGAAATAGGAAGCAAATGTGCAGATTAGTACAAGGATGGAGGACAAGGAGTCTGGAGATCTGAAGAGAGAAGAGGTTTAGAAGAGCTGGCTAGGAGAATGGGGAAGAACATGGACTAGGATACTATATTACAGGTATAAGACAACTAAGCTGCACGCTCAAGGTACGTGGTCATGAACTTAATGTGAAAGAGTCAGCATCATTGTGCATTGTTCTGCAGCCACATTCAGCTATGTGAGTGAGGGTTTGAAGTAGGCAAAGAGTTGAATTCAACAAAGGATGGATTTTTTTCTATTGGTAATGAAAAGTTCAAGATTTTCACCAAGGAAATGGGTGATTTAAGCAAGTAGAAGAAAATAGCGTTGGATGGTGGGGAGAAGGGGCCAAGTAACAGAAGTGATTCAAGGAACACTAGGAGATACTGAAATCATGAGGATTATGGCAGGAGTCATGCTGCACAGGCTGGCAGTGTGTTAGAAGCCAGAATCCTCCAGAAATAAATGCAAGAGGTGATTCTGGGAGTGTCCCAGGACCTTACTGAGTTCCGGACCTCTCTTCATTGCTGCTGAGGGTGGTGAGAGGCAGAGGTTGCGTATGTTGTACAGAGTAGTGGGGGCTCTGGATTGACTCAGTCTCCCCTGAGGGGTAAACGGTAAGACGCCGAACTCAGCTTTCCTGGAGGACGGGAACTGGTTGGAGAGCTGAGAGCCAGCAACAGTGCAGTCGGGGCACAGCGTGGGGTGGCTCCCGAAGAGATGTGGGGTGTCTGGGTGTTTTCCACCCAGAGAATGCGTCGCAGCTTAGTCAGGCACTGGAGACCCAGCCTGCTTCTGTGATCCCACTCCACCACTCGTAGCACACAGTAGGAAAGGCTCAAGTATGAGAAAAATCTGAAGGCTCCTACCACGTGCTGGTTGCAAACGGGCACCTGCGGACCAAGTAGTCAGTGCTCAGTGAAATGCTGAGTTTCCTCCTTTTCCCCACATGACCCTTCTCGGTATTCTTTTCAGTACTACTGTGGTGAAAACCTTTCCTGCTTTGCTTACATAGCTAGTTTTATAAAAAAAAACTGCATCATGGCTTTAATAAAAATGAATTATGTTACCACTCTCCCATCCCTTTGCCTGTGGAAAAGGCTCTTCTATCTTCCCTTCTTTCTCTTGGGTCTATTTTTTCCCCCAATACTTGGGGAAAATTATAAATCTGGTGTGCAGTTTCTTGTTCCATGTCTGCTTTCTTAAAATATTCATTCAGCCTTAATTTTCCATTTACTTTCCTCCAGTCTAAGATTCCATGAATTGTACCATCATAAACAGCTCTTTGGACATGTGGCGGTAGCAGGGGTGGGGGAAGGGATGCGTTTTTGTGGAGGGAGTACAGCATTCAGTTACTACACTGTGTGTCAGTCATGACCAGGCTCAGCTGCAATAACAGAAAAACCCAAAATAACAGGAGGCATTCCAACCTTGTTTGTATTTGAGTTATTCTCTTTTCCCTTATCATTTGCTTGCAAAGAATAGATCATTACATTCTAGTCTGGGACCTATCACAAAGACCTTGTAGTTTCAGATATCGTAGAAATTGGTACACCTTGTTACAAAAGCAGGCCTTCTTTTTCTCATCTACCCCATCTATACTTTCAAAAAAAAAAAAAAAACAACAACCCCACAACCTGACAGAATAATATTAAAATTGTGTCTGTTCAACATAGGGACCTAGTAAGCATGATTTCTGCCAGGAGAACGCCTACATTCTTGTACCTTTGGGATGTCCTGTCATTATCTCATTTAATTTATTAATAAAACTACAGAAGGAAACTCTTGGGCTTTTTCCCTGTCAGATGGATCTCAATAAGACTGAGGAGGTAATATTAAAATTGGAGAGGCTCCACCAGCAGCCTCACCTCTGGGATTTTCTACTTTCACTGCCGAGACTGCACGCAGACGATGTCCGCCCGGAGGACGGCGTGCGCGCCGCGGTGCACCTGCTCCAGACGGTTTTGAAGTAAGTGAAAAAGAGAAATATAACTAAGCGTAGGTGCGTTAGTTTTTCTTCCTCATTTTCTACATGGGAAGTAAAAATTACTGAGTAATTGTTCGATTGGAAAAAAAACCACCCACAACACAACAGAGCTCCTGCACCTCCCCGTCTGTCCCTGGGCTGTCTGTGTCCGTATTTTACCGAGGGGCAGTGATGTTTTCCAGAGTATATCCTCCCTGCTTTAAAAATTTAACATTACATTGTTAATATTTCATATGTTATGGTCTACAAATAATAATTTTTAATGGCTGCAGAACATTCTCTTTTGGTAAAGTATCATATACCATAATTTAATTAATAGATTTAGCATTGGACATTTGGTTGTTTCTAAGCTTTTCACTATTAGAGATGTGATGTGAATATAAAAATTTTAACTAATTTCTTAATATATCAGGCCGTAGTTGTCCAAAATAGCACCTGAGACTAATCAGCTCTGTTGTTTCAGTTGTATAATTCAGTGAGTTGGACATTGGTTTGGTGTGACAGATCTGGCCCCCATGTCACCTGGGGTTACCTTTGGGAAGACCCTTTCCCATGGTGGATTTCCCATTCTTTAATCAGCTTGGTCTTCTTTTTTTCAAATTGTGAATTATTTTGTGTAAACTCATTGTAGGAATATGGTATTTTATTAGTAAAATTTTATATTCTTTTCAGGTTTTTAACTGTTACTTATTTTAGCTGCCAGCAGTGAGAACAACCTGCACTGTCCTCAGACCAGGATGAGAGGGGCCCTGTCCTGGGCCCTGTACTTCGGAGGTCCCTGCCCTGGCCTTCCCCAGGCTGTGTCTTTGCTTATGGCTCAGGAAGCCCATGGGGTGAAGGGGATGTGTCCGCAGAGCACACGCCCCCCGACTCCCTCTCACCCTGGAATTCCCGACTGCAACGTCCGGAGCCCACTTCCAGAGCCTGTGCTGGCCTCTTCCCTGGTCCGTCCCTCTGAGGGCAGGTCTTACACTTCAGTGTGCATCCCTAGGCTCAGGGGTGTACGGGGACAGCTGCGGCTATTGGCAGGAATGCATGGTGCCTGGCCGTGTAGCTGGAGCCCCTACATGAGCACTGAGGCCCCTTGAGCTACAGACAGAGCTGAGGGTGGGAAGCAAGTGGGGGAGGGATGCACTGAGAGTTGGGGCCAGGGCTGTGTGCTCCCCGAACCCCCACGCTCTGGAGCATAGCTCTGAGGATCAGAAAATTCTAAATTTGAATGTGGCTTTCCAAGTTGTTATGAAGATGTATTTGTCAATGTAGGAAAATGGAACATATTTTGATAGTTTGTTAGCTTCATTTATAGTGTAAATATTTGAACATATTTGCTGTGTCTCCCTTTGTATTCTTGCTCTAAGCCCTGAATATGTTAGCAGTGGAAAGTGGGAACAATCAGGTAATCTTGAGACAGGAAAATTTGAAATTAGAAGATTTTAATGATAGTTGTTGGACCATATCAGTGTCAGCAGAAATTTTATTTCTACTTTTTTGTTTTGGTGACACAGTATCAAGATAATCTACATTTACAGAGATAAGTATTTGCAAGTGGCACCACTTTTCAATAATATATCTTGTAATCTTAGGATACTCTTCAATACATAAAGATGCCATGAGAGATTTTCCTTAATGAAAAGCTATAGGAAAATAACCTATCTGGAGGCAAAACTTATGGTTATGTGGTCTTATTTTGCCAAACTGTAGGTATATTCCAACTTCCTTTCATTGTATTTTGTAATCCACAAGTTGAAGTATAATTATTTATAAAATAAAAATTTATATTTGAAAAATAAACTTAATACCATATACATGTGGACTCCCCCTCCCCAAAGCCCTTTGTTCTGTGAAACAGTTTGAAAACCACTAATTGAACCCTGGACATATTCAGATCCATGGGTTAAGGCAGCGATTGGTGTACATGGCGTTGCAATTGGCTGCCCTCCAAATATTAGACTGATTATCTCAACTTGAAGCAGCCAGGCTGACTGTTCATTTGCTTTTCTAAGATAACAGCACTTTGCACCCTGGTTGGCCTTGTCAACTGCCCTTGTAGGGCAGGAAGAAGCAAGACTGAGCGTAAGATGAAATCTATGACAGAGCCAACCAAAACTTAAGTTCTGCATCGAAGGCAGAGGGGAAGATGGCCAAAGTTCCTGGGTGTTTCTAGAGAGGGGGGCTTACCTCCTACACTTGGTCCCTGGGCCAGGGAGTTAGGGTGGCATTAAGGCCATGAAGAATGTTGACTTGGAGGTGGTCTAGCTATATCTTGCAACAGGTAAGCCCATGGGCTATAAGTAAATCTGGAATTGATGCTACCTCTTTTGCTAACTACCAACTATATTGCTTTTGTTTTGTTTTGGTTCTAGTTTCTTAACATCCCTAGAAGATTTAGATTGGCTGCAACTCAACCAAACTTTCTCCCAGGTTTCTGAAATGGCACTGAATGTGACCATTTCGACGCTGACGTTTCTGGAGCAACATGGAGTAGCAGTCACTGGTATGGGTAATTTAGAGCTATTGCTGTATTTCAGAATGTTTCACTATTAATTATTGACAGTCAAAATAGAGCTAAAATGGTGTTCAAGGAAATGATTTAATTAAAATTTCAAACATAAAAAGAATCCATTTTCTTGTTGCTGTTAATAAAAGATAGTACTAGAGTAAAAATTTGTTACTCAAAACTGAATTAGACTTCCAACTACTATTGAAATTCTGCAGTCAGTGCTGATAAAAATGATATTTTTGACAAAAACATAACTGAATTTAAGATTCTTTGCCTTGATGTCTTCTTAGATCTACCACTGGTTCCGTGATTTTAATCTTTCTTTCTCTAAGCTCCTATTGGGAGGAAATATTTGAAAAACAGTAAAGCTAGTATAAGCTGCAGGTTGATGTGGACATAAAGAGCCCCCTAACTGAGTAAGCAGCCCCTCCACAGGGGAGGGAATCAGCTTATCTAGTTCTTTTCATAACTCAGGATATTATTTCTTGAATTGTCAACTGGGCCTGAATATTTGTTTTAATTTCCTCCTTTTCTCTCTCTTTTTTT
>CAUYPO010042953.1:0-13092 GCA_963574435.1 Cheirogaleus major
TATATATCCAAAGGAAGTGAAATCAGTATCTCAATGAGATATCCCCATGTTCATTGCAGCATTATTCATAATAGCCAAAATACGGAAACAGCTTAAGTGCCCATCAATGGATGAATGGATAAAGAAAATGTGGTATATTTCAGGCGCGGTGGCTCACACCTGTAATCCTAGCACCCTGGGAGGCCGAGGCGGGCGGATCGTTTGAGCTCAGGAGTTCGAGACCAGCCTGAGCAAGAGCAAGACCTCGTCTCTACTACAAAAATAGAAAGAAATTATCTGGACAACTTAAAATATATAGAAAAAATTAGCTGCGCATGGTGGCGCATGTCTGTAGTCCCAGCTACTCGGGAGGCTGAGGCAGGAGGATTGCTTAAGCCCAGGAGTTCGAGGTTGCTGTGAGCTAGGCTGATGCCACGGCACTCTAGCCCAAGCAACAGAGTGAGACTCTGCCTCAAAAAAAAAAAGAAAGAAAGAAAGAAAAAAAAGAAAATGTGGTATATTTATTTATACAATGAAAAATTATCCATCCATAAGAAACAAGGAAACCTGTCATTTGTGACAATATGGATGAATCTGGAAGGCATTATGCTGAATAAAATAAGGCCAGACACAGAAAGACGAATACTGTATGATCTCACTTATATGTGGAATGTAAAAAAGTTGAACTCATAGAAGCAGAATAGAATGGTGACTGTTGGGAGCTGAGGGGTGAGGGAGCTGGTGAGGGAGCTAGTCAAAGGATGTAAACTTTCAGTTATAAGATGAATAAGTTCTGGGGATCTAACATGCAGCATGGTGACTTTAGTTACTAATACTGTATCGTTTACTTGAAATGTGATAAGACACTAGATTATAAGTGTCCTCACTACACACACACACACACACACACACTTTCTTCTACTTCAAATTATCCCTGTTCACTGGTGATAGACTCTTATATCCAGAAAACACTGAAGACTCCACTACAAAAAAAAAACTCTTAGATATGGTAAATGAATTCAGTAAAGTTTCAGGATATAAAATCAACATACAAAAAATAGTAGCATTTCTATACACAACTAACAATCTAGCTGAGAACCCAATCAAAAATTCAATCCCATTTACAATAACTTTTCAAAAAAATACCTAAGAATATATTTAACCAAGGAAGTGAAAGATTTCTACAAAGAAAACTACAAAACACTGATGAAAGAAATTGTAGATGACACAAACAAATGGAAAAACATTCTCATGAATCAGAAGAATTAATATCATTAAAATGACCATCCTACCCAAAGCAATCTACATTCAGTGCAATCTTTATCAAAATACCATGTTCATTTTTAACACAATTAGAAAAAACAATCCTAAAATTCATATAGAACCAAAAAAGAGCTGGAATAGCAAAAGCAATCTTAAGCAAAAAGAACAAAGCTTTCTAGGCATCAAATTGCCTGACTTCAAATTATACGATAAGGCAATAGTAACCAAAACAATATGGTACTGGTATAAAAAATAGATACATAGATCAATGAAACAGAATAGAGAACCCAGAAATAAAGTCACATATTTATAGGCAACTGATCTTTGACGAAGTTGACAAGAACATACACTGGGGAAAGGATGCCCTTTTCAATAAATAGTGTTGGGGAAATGGGACTGCCACATACAGAATGAAACTGGATCCCTATTTATGACCATATACAAAAATCAACTCAAGATGGATTAAAAACTTAAATGTAAGACCTGAAACCATAAAAATACTAAAAGAAACCCTAGAAACTCTTTTGGACATTATTCTAGGCAAAGAACTCATGACTAAGACCTCAAAAGCACCTGCAAAAAACCCCAAAAATAGACAAATGGGACTTAATTAAAATAAAAAGTTTCTGCACAGCAAAAGAAATAATCAAGAGTGAACAGAAAACCTATAGAATGAGAAAAAATATTTGAAAACAATGTATCTGGCAGGGAACTAATATCCAAAATTTATAAGAAACTCAAACTCAGCAAGAGTAACAAAAAAATTCCAATAATCCCATTAAAACATGAGCAAAAGACATGACTAGACATTTTCCAAAAGAAGACATACAAATGACCAAGAAGCATATGAAAAAATGCTCATCATCACTAATCATCAGAGAAATGCAAATTAAAACCACAGTGAGATACCATCTTACACCAGTCAGAATGGGTATTACTAAAAAGTCAAAATATTACAGATCTTGTCAAGTATGTGGAGAAAAGGAAACATTTATACACTGTTGGTGGGAATGTAAATTAGTAAATCTAAATTTTGGTACAACCTTTATGGAAAACAGTATGGAGATTTCTCAGAGAACTAAAATAGAACTACCATTTGACCCAGCAATCTCACTACTGGGCATCTACCCAAAGGAAAATAAATCATTACATCAAAAAGATATCTGCACTCATACATTGATAGCAGTACTGTTCACAATAGCAATGATATGGAATCAACCTAAGTGTCCATCAGTGGCTGATTGTATAAAGAAAATGTGGTATATATACACAATAGAATAGTATTCAGCCATCAAAAAGAATGGATTCATGTCTTTTAGCAACATGGGTGGAAATAGAGGCTATTATCTTAAGTAAAACAAGTCAGACACAAAAAGACAAATACTACATGTTCTCATTTATAAGTAGGAGGTAAAAATGTGTACACATGGACGTGGACGTAGAGTGTATAACGATAGACAATAGAGAGTCAGATGGGAGTGGGTGGTAGGAAGTGGATGATGAGAATTTACTTAATGGGTACAATGTACATTATTTGGATGATGGATACCCTAACTGCCCTGACTTCACCACTACACAATCTATGCATGTAACAAAATTGCACTTGTACCCCATAAAGTTATAAAAATAAATTAATTAAGTTAAAATTTAAGATGATTTGAATCATAAAATGTATATTCTGCAACCACAATGTGATTAAGTTAGAAATCAACCACAGAAAGAAATTTAAGAAGTCAACAAATATTTGGAAATCATACAGCAAACTGCTAAATATCCTATGAATCAAATAAAAATCTCAAAGAAAAGTATAAAATATCTTAAATTGAATCAGTATGAAAAATAGAAGACGGCAACATTTATAGGATACAGCAAAACAATGTTTAGAGGGAAATTTCTAGCTTTAAATGCCCATATTAGAAATAAGAACGGTTTCAAATCAATAATTTAAGTTTCTCTCTTAAAAAAATAAAAAAAAAAACAGGCCAGGCGTAGTGGCTCACACCTGTAATCTTAACACTCTAGGAGGCCGAGACGGGCGGATCGCTCAAGGT
Organism: Cheirogaleus major; assembly: GCA_963574435.1. Taxonomy (NCBI): domain Eukaryota; kingdom Metazoa; phylum Chordata; class Mammalia; order Primates; family Cheirogaleidae; genus Cheirogaleus; species Cheirogaleus major. The sequence continues at coordinate 3,294 of CAUYPO010042953.1, forward strand.
CAGGAGTTCGAAACCAGCCTGAGCAAGAGTTAGACCCCGTCTCTACTAAAAATAGAAAGAAATTAATTGGCCAACTAAAAATATATAGAAAAAATTAGCTGGGCATGGTGGTGCATGCCTATAGTCCCAGCTACTCTGGAGGCTGAGGCAGAAGAATTGCTTGAGCCCAGGAATTTGAGGTTGCTGTGAGCTAGGCTGACACCACAGCACTTGAGCCCAGGCAACAGAGTAAGACTCTGTCTCAAAAAAAAAAAAAACCAGAAAAATAACAGTCACTTAAACCCAATGATAGAAATATTAAAGCAGAGCCAAAATCGATGAAATAGAAAACAAAAAAGCAGTAAACAATGAGATCAAAAATTGGTTCTTTGAAAATATAAACAAAATTGATGTACTTTCAGCAACCCTGGGCAATAAAAATGAGAGAATAAAAGCTACCAAAATCAAGAATAAGAGGAGAACAGCATTACTGATTCTAGATTCTATAGAAGATAAATGAATTATAAGAAATATGATTAACAACTTTATGCCAACAAATTAAATGGTTTAGTTGAAATGAACAAATTCCTAAAAAGATGCAAGTTACCAAAACTGACTCAAGAAAGAAAGAAGATCAGATCTAAAAAAGTCTATAACAAGTAAAGAAATTGAATTCCCACAAAGAAATGCTCAGGTCCAGGTGGCTTCACTGGTGAATTCTATGATCTATTTAAAGAAAAAAATAAAACCAATCCTAGCTAAACTCTTTAAAAATAGAGGAGGAGGGAACACCTCCCAACTCATCCTATGTGGCTAATAATATGCTGATAGTTTCTGGAGGCCATAAATTAAAAACAACACTTCACAATAAGTATCTACCTCATCTGTACTACCTGAGACACCTATGTGAATGGGAAGGGATAACTTGGATGGCCAGATCAACCTGGATTTCCTTTTTTTTTTTTTTTTGTGACTAGGTATCTTTCTGTTGCCTGGGCTAGAGTGTAGAGCTAGAGTGCAGTGGCATCATCATAGCTCACAGCAACCTCAAACTTCTGGACTGAAGCAATCCTCCTGCCTGAGCCTCCTGAGTAGCTGGGACTATAGGCACGTGTCACCATGCCAGGCTCATTTCTTTTCTTTTCTTTTTTTTTTTTTTTTTAAGAGATGGGGTCTTGCTATGCTACTCACAATGGTTTCTAACTCCCAGCCTCAGGGAATCCACCCACCTCAGCCTCCCAAAAAGCTGGATTATAGATGTGGGCCACTGCACCTGGCCTTGGTTCCTCTTTGAACCACTAAAATACTTGGGATTTCACCTCTGACCATACTGTGGGTGGTATATGGCCATGGTGCATTTTTTCTCCTTAATAGTTTCCTGTGCACAATAGGCACTGTCAAGCTAACTATCAGTGAGAACTTGTATCTATTATGTGCCTCCCTGGACTAAATGTGTTAGGATTGTTATCTTCTAACCCTTTATCCTTTGGTGGTCAACTGTATTTGGTCAAGTTTTTCATCGGTTTGTAGATGGTCATCTGGTATTCCAAGGCAATATTTAGAATTCACTCATTCTTTGTCCACTTTGACTGCCAACAATCCACAAAGTGATGATCTAAAGAAAATATGAACTTTACAATTTCTATGCATTTTACAAATAACATTTCTGCTTTACCTAAGCCACCATTGCAGAATTTATGGACAAGTCACTATACTCCACCTGGAATCCATTTCAAAGTTATTATGATTTATACCCAGCTACATTTGAATCATTGAAATTTTTGTTGGCTATTAACAAGTACACTACTCAACAATGAACCTTCAGGGTGAAAGTGGGAAGCACTTCCATGTTAGAAGACCACTACTTTGGCCCTCCAAGATGATAGGAACACTCAGATTGATGATTTTATCACTTCAATTACAATCCCATATGCTATTCCACCCTATGTTTCACTCCTTGTTCCATCTGAAGGTTTGAAACCCTCCTTGCTTTCTTAGTGTGAATGATACTGTTTTCTCATAGTTTATGCTCACGCCCCAGCTCCCAAGAATATCACTTAGCAAATATTTTAGAGTTTTATGAATATTTTCTTGGAAAGGTTATTCTCTTTCTATAACAGCCACCCTGACACATGCCTTCTGATATTGCAGAGAGCAGTAGCATATTGCTTACAAATTTCTCCTGCATTCCACTTTAAAATCTTATTTGTATTTTTAGACGATTCCACCCTGTCCTATCTGGGCTCCCACAACATTTATTACATTATTAGGTTTTGAGTCCTATTTTAATATGCTGTTAACATTTCAACATATTCAGGTACTCAGTAAATCCCCAAGGGAGACTAAAAACAGTGCTATCCAGACAGATTTTTACCCTTTGTGGGAAGGACAGTACTATTCCAGTTAGAAGAAATCAAGATCTGTAAGTGTCTTTGATTTAATTCATGTACTATTTCTTATAATATGGATCATAACCTTTCCAGTGTTAATTATTTACTCATTTACTACATGTGCCTTTAGTATACCATCCCATGATCCCCCTGGCAGTAAGTAAATATATAATACTGCAATGTGATTTTCCATTGATAGGCCTGCTCCTCCTACATTGCTCTTGTAATAGAGTGTGTACCGAGACCAGAAGCAGTATTCTGGAAGAACAATGTAATGGTGGGTTCTTACAGCCTAGAGTTTGGCTACTCAAAGAGTGATCAGAGAACCAGGAGCATTTACATAACTTGTAAGCTTCTTAATTATGCAGGTTCTCAGGCTCTACCCCAGAATTGTTGAGTAAGAATCTATATTTTTAACAAGTATACTAAGTGTACTTTAATGGATTTACACTAAAGTTTGAGAAGGCTGGCCTAGAGCTCTCTGAAATTTACTTCAGCTATGGCCCTTACCATTGTATATGAAAATTAACATTCTTGTAGGTACTACCCTAAATAGGACCTCTAGGCCTCTCTACTGGCAAGCGCCTATTTATTTTTCTTATGAACTTCTGCCTGTTTTCATCTCAGATACATTCCTTGCTTTTGACTTCCTTTGCTGGTATTGAAGTGATTTGCCACACCAGGGCCTATGCCACCTCAGATCACAAACATGCCATTTGCCAAATATTTGAGTTCTATCCCATGTGGGATAGAACAGGATAGACCTATTTTTTGGCACCATTGTGGTTGGATGGGGCCATGCAACTAGTTCTGGTCAATAAATTTCTGAGTGGAAATTATGGTATTTTATGCTTCTGAGATCAGGGGTTTCGTTATTGCAACATAATCCAGACCATCCCATTGACACATCATCCTTGGTACTATTTCAAATCTCAGGTAGTTAAAAGAGTACTATAACTTCTGCTTTGAGTTAAGGTGTGCTCACCTGTATTTGGCCATGCAAAATTGGCAACATTATTTTATATGCCTCCTATCCTTTATTCCTCTGGTATCTGTCTACGGATTTGAATGAAAGCTAACAATGAGTCCAATTTTTGCCTAAACCAATGCATGACACTCCCAATTTTTCAGTTCTGACCATAAAATTAGCCATATCCCATAAATATATAATTATCTGGGATTCTTTGTGACCAATGTCAATGGCATTCTGTATTGCTGTTTAATCTGTGTCCACTTCAGCCTACTGGAGGGAATGAGTAATTCCCCAATATTGCATGCGTACGTATAAATGATGATACCTGTGGAATCCTCAGTGTGCACTATATAGCAAACGCTCTATAAAGTATACTTAATTACCATTTACCTAATCTTGAATATACCATTTCTACTTGCTGACAGAGTATCGGGCTCCCCTACCTGTGAGAAGGAGGTGCTGACAGCCCTTAGTTTGTAAGAAGCAGTTAGGTCACTGTGACACAGAGAAATGGGCAGTATATTGACCCATGCTGTGTGTGTGCGCACGAGTGTGTGTGCATGTGTGTATGTGTGGTTTACCTAGAGATGATTCCAAAGATGGCAGAGGTTTTACGAATCATCTGGCTTTCTGGATCATGGGGTCCAAGAAGGAAGCTGCTTACATTGCATCCTATACTTGCATCCAACATCTTGACTTAAAAGTACCTCAACTCAAACTCACTAGTCTTCCAGCTTATGTACTATCTTATGCACTTACGTATTCGTGTTCCAGCTTGTGTACTAGTGTGTGTACAAGTCACCAAATTCCCAAAGCCAAGATATGCTCTCTTCAAGACCACTGAGCTCCTTCAAGATTGGGATGTTAGGTATAGACATTCCCGTTTAATATTCTGGAAGATAATTAGAAAAGATAATTCTATCTGCTCTTATCCATTAGAATCCCCATATGTACACTCACACGGCCAGCCTTTGAGGTTTTTCAGGGGGAACAGTTTATCGCCTTTCCTTTTTGTTGAGGTATTAGAGAATAAAGAACAGTTACTACTTTCTTTTATTAAACTCTTTAACACTTAAACATCATCAGTGCAGTGGATAAAAGCAAATGTTCTAGGCCAGGCGCTGTGGCTCACGCCTGTAATCCTAGCACTCTGGGAGGCGAAGGCGGGCGGATCGCTCCAGGTCAGGAGTTGGAAACCAGCCTGAGCATGAGCGAGACCCCGTCTCTACTAAAAATAGAAAGAAATCAATTGGCCAACTAAAAAAAATATAGAAACAATTAGCCGGGCATGGTGGTGCATGCCTGTAGTCCCAGCTACTTGGGAGGCTGAGGCAGGAGGATTGCTGGAGCCCAGGAATTTGAGGTTGCTGTGAGCTAGGCTGACGTCACAGCACTCTAGCCCGGGCAACAAAGCGAGATTCTGTCTCATAAATTGATATTATCATTGCAAGTCCCAGTAAATATTAATAAATCTGTGACAAATAATAGATGAAACCACATGTTGTAGGTGTAGGATAATAAAGTTGCCAAAGCTGTGACTACTTAATTCAACTGGTAGACTGTCATCAAGAAGTCCTTATATCCCATTTGATTTATGATTTATGAGCTGATCATACTGGAGGATTAAAAATAGACTAATAGAATGGAGAATACTAATGGTGAGCTTTAATTATCTTCTCTATTTCTTTACTTCTTTTGGAGTAATGCTGCTCATTAATAATATTGGTGGGGAGAGAGAAAAGGAGTCTCACTTAGCATGCCTAATATTACGGCTTAAGTCACAATTATCAAAGGAGATGTGAGCAGCTGAACACATTTTATGAATATAATTCTGTGGTCCCCACCCTCCTGTTCTCTGAACTCCACCACACACTACCCTGTCCGTGGAAAAAATGTCTTCCATAAAACCTATCCGTGGTGCCATAAAGGTTGGGGACCACTGATATAATTGGCCCAATTATAAATTCTAGCTAGTGGATATAACCACCGTTTTTGTCCAAGTGCCTGGTCTGGAGTACGTAAATCTAAGACAGTTGTTTCAGGGTCCCAGAGTCTGATTGTGTTCTTTCTTTATGCCTCAGTCGTGCCAGTATTCCCAACATTTATTGCCACAGCTGCGGGTATAAATCACAGTCTGATCTACTTGCATCCCAGCAGATAGTTCATACCTTGTCCTTCCTAGAGCCCCCTACCAAACCTTTCACCCCATTCTCACTCCCTGAAAGAGCTGTTGGTTCGGACATACAAACGCCCACCAACAAAGACAAACAAACAAACAAGTCTATCTATTAGAACTTAGGAAACAAAGGCTCAAAGCAAATAAAACCTCCCTGATCATTACCTCAGGGTCTTGTTGAGGATATGCTCAGGCTTTGAAGAGATAATAAGAATCCTTTCTATAGCGGCACCCTGTCTTTGGGGGAGATATATATATAGAGAGAGAGAATTAATTATAGGGAGATCAGTCCGTGGTGTCTTCTCCAAGACTCACCAAATCAAAACCTTCTTTTCCCACAGCAATATACCACATCAGTAGTTCTTTCCAAGGGCCTGCTGTGTGGTTTTCCACCATGACCTCTACCAGGCTTTAGAAAGGTTAAATTTGGAAGAAAAGTTGTTACATCTGTAATTAGACTGAATTTTGCCTTATCTTCCTTCAATAAATGTACAAAATGTAGTCTGCTCATATACACATAGCTCTAAGTAAGTATGTGATTGATAAATGAAGTTGGATTTTTTTCTATTTCATCAAACTCTTGGAATATCCTTTTATTTAAACCTAAATAATTAGTCGTTTCTACAACCTTGAGAATTTGGAACCTAGGTTCAATATCATAATCTTTGAAAACTTTCTAGGACTTCTAGGCTGTAATATCCTGGAAATATTGCCTAGGAAAATTGGTAGTAGAGTCTTTCAATACACTTCAGAGTTATTCCTCCCACACTCAAGTCCCACCTTGCTGTAGTCTGCTCTTGCAACCGCCATGGCTTTCATGGGATTATCTTATTTTTGTTAGCCAGTGTTTCATTTTCCTCTACATACTACTGTATTTGTCGGTAATGTACCTGTCTTGCTTTTAGATTCTGTTTTTTCAGGATATGTCTTGTTGAGAATAGGACATGGGGGAAGACTTTGAGGACCTGTCTATACCACATTTTTCCATTGTTTTTTAAAACTTCGGTGGTGGTGGTGGTGGGGTTTCTTGATTGGCACATTTTTTTCTGAACAGTGGTAAAGAGAACATTGATTTGAGTTTTAAATCCTGGAAAGCCTTTCCTAATCTCAGTGTTAACAGTGCTGGCATGCATCACCTATTATTTTGCAAACATTATTGAACTTAGAAAATTTGTATGTATGTTTGCTGTCTTTACTGATAGAATCCACATAATAAACTTTTGCGATAAGGTAGAGTACGAGTCGCTGAATAAAATGTAAAATCTCTCTAATGTGTATGTTACATTTCTATGTATGTTTGAATGTAGTCTGCATTTCCTGTTTCTACTTATAGAGTACAAACTTCTGAAGACAAAGTCTTTGCATTATCTATCACATTGTTGGCACCATGCATGTCATGAATGGGCAAGGAATAATGTTTGTCATAATAAAAGGAATAACAATCCTTGAAAAGTATTTTTTTAACTAAGTTTTTTTTAACCTAAAACATGCAGAAGATAGATGCTTGTATGTTGTAAGGTTTTGAAAGAAAAAATAGAAAGCCAAATTTTATTTTATTTATTTATTTATTTTACATAAATAAATATTTATTTCAAAAGTAAACTATTTTACCACTATACATGGAAAACCAGCATCAGTTGCAGGAAGAGAGTCCTGTAAAAATATCCTTTCATTTTCACTGTAGAAGTTATTGAAGTCAGTTGCTCCCCGAGCCTATGAGCCCGAAGCCTGCCATCTCTGCATGTCTTTCTCATCGCTGAAGCATCCTAGGGCCAGGTCAGGAACTCAGGGTCAGTTTTACTAACTTAGATTACAACAGGGTAATAAGGCTAATGTAAGCAGCCTTTTCATGGAGGTTTGTTAAAGCTCAAAGGACATCTGACAGTTGAAAGTTCCAACTGATCATGACCACTGAACAGGCTAATGCATTTAAAAATTGGTCTGCCATCATCAGCAAACAAATACATTTGATTGGATTTTCTTAAATATTTAACTATCATATTATGACAAAACTGTACATATTATAAATTGATTCTGAACCTCTACAAAAATGGCATTTGTGAAATTTCACAAATGTTAGATACTCTAAGTCCAATGAGCTCTGGACTAATAAATCATTCTGTGGATTCCAAAATATTTAAGTCCTCTCCCCAAGTCCTGAACTAGCAAAGAGCTGCACTTCCAAAATGCACAAAAAAAGGGAGGATCACTTGAAGCCAGGAGTTTGAAACCAGCCTGAGTAAAATATTAAGACTTTGTCTCTACAAAAATTTTAAAAAGTCAAAACAAAAAACCTCAAAATGCATAAAAATAAAGAAAACTTAATCAGGAGCATATAAAACAATATTATGATAGATCATAGTATCTGCCCAACTAATCTAGTGTAATTAATTTGAATTTAATGAAGGATTACTGTCATGTATTTGTTATCCCATAGATGAATGAAATATAGTTTATTACATATTGGATTGGATATATATTGATATATATAATGCCATTAGATTATTATAGTGTACAAAACTCTGACCTACATCTTGCTGACATGGTTTGAGCCCTGACTTTTGATGGAAAGAATTCTTACGTCTTTGTCAAAAATGGCATAAAGAACTGGTCTGACAATTGGTAGCTTTTTGAGAGTTGTCTCCTTCATAGTCAAAAGGATACAGAAATTAAAGTCAGATTAACATAGTATAAAACAGTGACCATGATCATCTTCTTACAGGTTATTTGTGTTCTGATTTTTAAATCATGTTTCTTAAATAATTTTATTAGCAGAATTTTGAAAAAATTTCAGCAATATTAAAAAAAAACTTTTGCATTATCAATCTCTGACCTTTAGCAGTTTTTAAGAAAAAGATATATTCCATTATTTTTCATTGTGCTATTCAGTATTTCTCAAAAAGTGGCTATGTGCATGGGAATTACCTGAAAATGTAAAAAATTCAGACTCCCAGATCGTATTCTCATATCAAATGCTGATTTGAGCTCTGGGGTTTGGACCCACAAATCTGCATTTTTAACAAACAGTAAATGATTTTTCTCACTAAAGTCTGGGAACCACAGGTATCAGTGATTTTTAGCTCTTTAGACAGACATAAGTTTTGGAAGTATAACTGAAATTGCCGGTAATTGTAAATATTTTCTATTCAAATGTCAGCTACTTTAAACAAATGAAAAATTCATTGTGAAAAAAACAAATAACAGTGCAAAGTAAATTTTTAAGTGACTTATTAGTATCCTTAATACTATGGTAACTTTTATAGAATGCCTTTTAAAACTGAAATTTTAAAAATATAAATAAATGGGACCTAATCAAATTAAAAAGCTTCTGCACAGCCAAGGAAACTATCACGAGAGCAAACAGACAACCTACAGAATGGGAGAAAATATTTGCATGTTACACATCCAATAAAGGGCTGATAACTAGAATCAATATAGAACTCAGGAAAATCACCAAGAAAAAATCAAACAACCCTAGCAAAGGGCAAAGGGCAAAGGGCATGAAGAGAAACTTTTCAAAAGAAGATAGACTAATGGCCAAGAAACCTATGAAAAAATGCTCAACATCTCTAATCATCAGGGAAATGCAAATAAAAACCACAATGAGATATCACTTATCTCTGGCGAGATGGCCTTTATCAAAAAGTCCCAAAACAACAAATGTTGGGATGGATGCAGAGAGACAGGAACACTCATACACTGCTGGTGGGACTGCGAAGTAGTACAACCTCTCTGGAAAGTAATATGGAGATATCTCAAAGAGCTACAAGTAGAACTACCACTTGAGCCAGCAATCCTATTACTGGGAATCTACCCAAAGGAACAAAATACATTCTATAAAAAAGACATCTGTACTACAATGTTTATAGCAGCACAATTCACAACTGCAAAGATGTGGAAACAATCAATACATGAGTGGGTTAATAAAATGTGGTATATGTATACCATGGAGTTCAACTCAGCCACAAAAAATAACGGTGATCTAGCACCTCTTATATTAGCCTGGATAGAGCTGGAGCCCATTCTACTAAGTGAAGTATCACAAGAATGGAAAAACAAGCACCGTATGTAGTCATCATCAAATTGGTATTAACTGACTTAACTGACCAACACTTAAGTGCACATATAGTAGTAATATTCATCAGGTGTTGGGCAGGTGGGAGGAGGGAGGTAGGGATGGGTATATTCACACCAAATGGGTGCAGTGCACACTGTCTGGGGAATGGACACACTTGAAGCTCTGACTCGGGTGGGGCAAAGGCAATGTATGTAACCTAAACA
>CAUYPO010042954.1:0-14200 GCA_963574435.1 Cheirogaleus major
TCGTTTGAGCTCAGGAGTTCGAGACCAGCCTGAGCAAGAGCGAGACCCCATCTCTACTATAAATAGAAAGAAATTAGCCAAACAACTAAAAATAGAAAAAATGAGCCGGGCATGGTGGCGCATGCCTGTAGTCCCAGCTACAGGAGGTTGAGGCAGAAGGATTGCTTGAGCCCAGGAGTTCGAGGTTGCTGTGAGCTAGGCTGACGACACAGCACTCTAGCCTGGGCAACAGAGTGAGACTCTGTCTCAAAAAAAAAAAAAAAAAAAAGAGAGAGATTCAGAGAATTAACTTGCCTAAAATCATATAGCTACAATATAACTACAGTTTCCTGCATTGAGGTCCCAGGCCTTTTCCATTCTACCACACTGCCACTCAAGGTGCAGAGAGAAAATCAAAATTCTAACAACGGATTCACCTGAAGTCACAACATGAACAGCACTCCTGGCCAATTTCTTAACGGAAAGTCCCTTATTCATATGCTATAAGCATCATGAATGTAATTTAACCTTACGAACAAATCTAATCTTTATTATACCTTATTGTTTATAAAAAAGAAGTAAACACCTTTCGAGGAATAACATAAACTTTTCCTTATAAAGTATTAATATATGCTTTCATGTATACATGAGCAATTTTTCTGATTCTAAAAAACTTAAAAATAAGAATTTTTTGTTTTGCTTTGTTTTTACTTCAACATATTAAGGGGGTATAAATGTTTTTGTTACATGGCTTGAGTCAGGGCTATAAGTGTACCCATCACCTGAACAGTGTTCATTGTATCTGTTAGGTAGGTTTTTGCCCCTCCACTCCTTCCCCCTTCCTACTGCTTGATTTCCAATAACTTTTACTTCCCTCTGTGCATATGTATGCCCATCAGCAGTTACTTCCAATTTATTAGAGAGTACATGTGGTTTTTGTTTTTCCATTCTTGAGATACTTCACTTAGGATAATGGTCTCCAATTCCTTCCAAATTGCTGCAAAAGGCATTAATTCAGCCTTTTTTACGGCGGAATAGTACTCTATAATATACATATATCACATTTTGTTAATCCACTCATGAATTGATGGGCACTTAGGTTGATTCCAGATCTTTGCAGTTGTGAATTGTGCTGCAATAAACATTCAAGTGCAGATGTCTTTTGGATTAAATGGCTTCTTTTCCTTTGGGTAGAAAATAACTAGTAGTGGGATTGCTAGATGGAATGGTAGGTCTACTTTTAGTTCTTTGAGGAAATTTTCACACTGTTTTCCATAGAAGTTAGGCTAATTTTCAGTCCCACCAACAATGTGCAAGCATTCCTTTCTCTCTGCATCCACACCAGCATTTATTGTTTTGGGGCTTTTTAATAAAAGCCATTCTAACAGGAGTAGGGTGATATCTCATTGTAGTTTTAATTTACATTTCCCTGATGATTAGTGACATTGAGCATTAACAAAAGTACCACATCAAAATCACTACACATGCATTTAAAAATGCAACCATTTTAAATGATTCCTAAGTTCTTCTAAAAAAATTATACTAATGACGAAATTTTCTGGGATAGTTCTTAAGTGAAATTACTCTGCTTGCATGACCTAACATAGGTACTCATTGACTCTAATAAGGGCTTTATAAGCATCAATTTATTTAATCCTCACATAGTAACTCCAAAATCCAGACGTTATTGCTAGCTCCTTTTACAGATAAGAAAACTGAGGCTTGGAAATTTTAGGTAACATGCTCAGGATCATGGAGCTAGTAAATGATATATCTGATACCTGAATCAGTTCACTTTGACTCTAAATCCTCGCTTTTAACCCATCCTCTATTCCAATTACAACCACCTACTTTCAACCATCAAAAAGCATTCCCCAAGTTACTACACTCCTCTTCTTGTTTCAAAGAAGACAGACAACTTCCACTAGAATAGCTGCATTGGAAACAGGTTCATTCTATCATTACGTTCATTTCTCAGAACACACTCCATCACAATCTCCCTAAGAAACTACTGTATAAATGAAGATTAAATTCTCAGGCCAACCCTCAAAAACTTAACTATCACTAAAACTAATATTTCAAGGAAAATGTCTGTTGAATCATAACAGGACAAGACATCATCTTCTGTCATATCCTTCAAAAATGTACTTCAAATCCCAAAAGTAACATGACATTCCTTTCTTGTATTCCTCCAGCACACAACCAGGAAAGATTTCACATGTCCTAGTTCCCAACATAAGCTCCATTAGGAAATGTGATTTAAACCATGCCAGTTCCCAAGAAAGGTAGGGACAAAGCTAAGAGAAGAAAAGGGTAAGATAAGAAAGTAGTAACATTTACTCATACATGTATTGAAGTCTGAAGCTCAAAAAGGACTCTACTATTAAAACTACTACTGTCATAGTTCAGTATCAAAAAAGTTGTGTGAACTAGGCTGGAACCAAACTACCCTGTTGCACTTGCACACAGATTTAGAATACAATGCACTTAGAAATTGGAAACTACAGTACCTGTATTTACTAATACTCTCTATAATTAGCTACCCTTTCTGAATTTTCTGAAAACTAAAAGCCTAATATTTTAGGAGGAGAGAGAAGTGAAGGAGCTATGACTCCCTTTAACTGAATATGTACAAAAATAGTTTTGTACATGAAGTGCCCAAATAAATGGAAATATACATTAGATGCTTGGGGATTATAATATCAAACTCATACATCTAAGATACTTCAATATTCCTCTCTATTTAGATCAGGAGTTTAAGACTATGTTCAAATATTTGGAATTGTGAAACTGGTTTTCTGCTTTTCATGCCAGAGATTTTAAAAATGGTTTTAAACAGTTTTTCAAATGGGATATACAGAGACATATTTTGTTGTGCTAATTTGATCAGTAAAACAGACATACTCTTATATTACAATGATGAACAAGTAAATTCATTAAAAATGTCTGGAGTGCAATTTAGCAATAATCATCAAGAGTCATTAAAATGTTCATAGCTTTTGACTCAGTAATTCAAATTGTAAGAATTTATTCTAATGAAATAATCAGAGATTCATTCATTTATTTAATTTATTTAACAAAATATCATGGACTGACTTTGTGCCAAGCATTATTCTTATGAATACTGATGTTTATCACATTATTTTTAACATTAAAAAGTTGGAAAAAAACTAACTGTCCAATAATAGTAAGATAGTATATTAAAATTTAATAGTAAATTAAAATACATCCAAAAGATAAAATATACCACTAGAAACTATATTATCAAAAAATATTTAATAACATGAGAAAATACTGTTGAACAACAAAAAAAAAGCAAGATACAAAACTATGTGTAACTACACATAACTATACGTATGATGTCAAATTTGTACTTGAGGTCTTATTTCCCAGGGACCTTGTTAAAATTATTTAGTGTCTTCATCTGTAAAATGAAGATTTCACAATTTACATGTAAAATAAATATTTTATATTTCAATAACTCAATGGATTTTTAAATGAGTTATTTGCAAAGTGCTCATAATACTCCCCCAGTACACATAAAACACTATTATTAGCTGTTGTTACTTTACATATATACATATGCAAAGAAAAAATGGAAAGAATATATCAAAACATTGTCAAAGATCTTGAATTCTAACAACACTAATTCTGAGAAAATTAGGAAATCTGAACACTGATTGCATATTAAAAGACATTTAAAATTATTTTATAAGGTGTGGTGGCATTTTTTAAAAAGTCCTTATATCATAATGAAGTCCTTATGAATAAAATATGATAATTAAGATTTGCTTTAAAATACTTTGGTGGGAGGCTTATGTGGGGAGATTCTTTTCAAACATTTTTAACGTTATCAGACGGAAATTTCCTGTGGGTAATGAATTATTACTAGCTTTTATTTTCTTTATATTTTGCTATCTCCCAAATTTTCTATAGTGATTTGAAATTATTTTTAAAATGAGAAAAAAAGTTTTCAAAAAACTTTAAGAAAATCCTTACCAATACTCCATCCACAGATGAAACTTTCTCCCAAGTTAACCAAGCTCTTTCTCTGACATGATCTGGTAACTTTAATTTCTGACATAATGCAGTAAAATCAGGTTCTTCGGTTTCTTCAAACTCAAGCCTACCAAATGAAAATAATCATATAATAGGCACACAATTAAAAGTCAAACTTTTTAAGTAAATATTTGTTTCAACAGTTCACACATAATAGCACTATTCTGAAAGAGAGTATTAATTACTAAGTACTTTAAGATCTTATCTAGAAAAATAATACACTTAGAATTTAAACATATGTTTATCTTTTTCATGGTATTTCCAAAATAAGGATACCACACAGTGAAAAATATTTGCTGGCATAGTGAGTCAAATATACTTCAGAGCAGCAAAACAGTTCTGTGAAGTACAAAAGTTAAAGCTGTTTGGGAAAATGGGATAATAATAATGATAATAAAAACTCATAGATAATACTGCACAATCAATTCAATGCCAGTGACTTTGCTAAACTGTAGTCTGCTCTTATCAGTGTTGCACATAATCTCTCTACCTACTAGCATTTCTTACATGATGATTACCTTGACATAAATTATTGTATTGCTTATTGCAGTCCTTTCTCCTTAACCAAGATAGGCATTCAATAAATTCTTGTAGGCTAATTCCTTTTTATTCATCTAATGTCTATTTGACATCTAATAACAGTATAAGGAATAATTAATAATTTTTGAGCATTTACAATGACCCTGTACAGAGCACCTTAGATGTACGGTTTTACTGGATTCCCTTATCAGCCCTATTAGGTAAGTATTCTCATCTGTAAGAGTAAAAGTAGACATTAACAAATGCCTACCAAACCAGTAGGTAAACCATGATGTGAACCAAATCCACACCTTTGACCCCTATTCTAGACTGCCAATTCCTCCTTCAAAACATGATTAACATTTTTTTTTTTTTTTTTTTTGATACAGGGTCTCTCTGTGTTGCCCAGGCTGGTCTTGAACTCCTGGGCTCAGGTGATCCTCCCATCTCAGCTTTCTGAGTAGCTGTGACTAGTGTCACCACCTCTGGATCAAAACTTGATTAACTTTTGATTATTTCAACAATGAAGGTAGTATGCTGTTCGTAGGGACAGTTTCCCTTCCAGTTTCATTACTTAGGCCACACACAATGCAACAGAAATAAGATCTCAACTCTCAAGGCAGAAATGGACTTTGTCACTGGAAGTGCAGTTGGACTGGGCCCTGATTCCATCCCCAAGCAAGTATCTCAGCCTCAGACTGCCAGGCAGTGGTTCTACGGTTGCTAAGTAGTTAATTTACAGAGTTGGATTATCCAAGTTAATGAAATGCTTTGTGGGCATGGATAATCAAGAACAGACTGTATCCTGGAAGGTTTTGACGTAACAAAATTTTTGATAGTTCCAATATTCAAAAATATATAAAACGATGTGTTTAAAAAAGTCCTTACTTTCCCAGACAATGGCCAGAACTTCAATATTCCTGGTTACCCTACAATAATCAAGAACGCTTTCAATGGTATAGAACATGGAATTCTTTAGGGTACTGCTCTTTCCAAAGGCATCCCCAGACATAGTTGTTTTTTTTTTTTACTATTATGATTTTTAATTGATGTATAAGATAGTCCATTTAAATACATGAATTTTTAATAGCCTTCCACAGGCCATTTCCAAAATCCATTGCAATCTTTTACAATTTGTCCTGAATTGTTAGCGTCTGGTGAGTGGAAAGAAATGGGTGAGGGTAAAATGGGGTTGGTGAAGTAATAGAATGGGGCAAAAGTAATCAGAGACAGAAACGAGTCTCATTTTCCTGCAATGGATCTGTAGTCTCAAAATAAAACCAGTGCCGAAGATAATAATGACAATTATACTCTTTCCATCTTAGCTACTTAACTATAGAGTAGTACAATCCAGAAAAATAAGATGTTGCAATACAATAAATATCTCCCTGTCTTTTTCTACTGCATCCACATAGACTTGCTTTAATTCAGATTTACTTAGCAAGGAAAAAAAAAAAAAGTTCCATGTGAGCACAAAACACCACTAATTTTGTACCAAAAACATTATCAAAAAGAGTTGACACTAGGATCCTTGCTGGATCCGTCAAAAGGCAAAATGGAAGAAATAATGAGGCCGCCTAACACAGAAGGGTCCTATCCAACAGGAAAAAAAAAAAAAGAAAGAAAGAAAAATAAAAGTTTAGAAACTTTCAAGCACTTGTGCTAAAGTCTCATGAAACTGTTGCCCATATACCAGTTCCTCTAAAGAGTTATGCTCCACCAGTCACTACAGATGGCTTTGAGTCCCCAAGGCCTGAAGGCATTGTTGTAAGGGAACTCCACAAAGCTCCTCAGCGGAGCACCCTGTGGGCAACTGATAGCCAGGACCCTGCACTTCACGTCCCAGGCTTTTCTGGTTGGCCTCGCCCAGAACTGGGCTTCACATCGCAGTGCACGCCCAGAGGAAAATACTTCCAACTGTTGCATCGCAGGAGACCAAAACAGAAAGTCAAACGACCACCAGAGTACTCCAGATCTCACCCGGTCAAAAACTCTCCAACAGACACCAGTCATTTTTTGGCTTTTTAGTTTTATTTTTTGCGTTTGATGGAGGCTCGCAACTACCCGCCGCCTCCAAGCCTCGGTCTGGAAAGAGGAAAGACTGCACCTGTCACTTCGCTCAGGGACCTGAGACCCACCCGCCCGACACCTGTCAAGCTGGAGCCGAGACCCCCTCGGTGTCTCTCCCCTCACTCGCGAACTCAGAACCCTGTCACCGTCCCGCAGACACTCCGCGGCGGGGGCTGGGGGGAAGGGAGGGACCCTCCCGCCGCCGGGACCGGCCCCCGGCGAGGATGCGCCCCCGCCTAGCAGCCGCGGCGTCCGCCCGCCGCACCCTCTGGGCACCCTGTCGGCGTGCGGGCCGCGGCGGCGGCAGCTCTGCGCGCTCACCTGGCCAGAGGCAGGTCCTCGGGGCCACTGTCCTGCTCCGGGTCCTCCTCAGGAGGGGGCGGCGGAGGCGCCGGGGGTTCGGCGGCGGCGGCGGCGGCGGCGGCGGCGGCAGCGACTGCTCTTCTGGGGTTTTTGGGCGGCATGACGCCTTCCCAGGGCAGGAGCCAGCGAGCGATGGAGCAGCGCCGGGAGAGCGACGCGCGCGCACGTCGGGGCACGCCCCGACTCCCGTTACAAAAATAATTTGAACGTCCCCTGAGAAAAACCGGACGCGCCCTCCCCCGCCCGGCAACCGAGCGCCGCGTCCAACCGCGGGAAAACGTCACTTCCGCCCGCGGCGTCACGTCCGCGATGCTCCCGGGCCCGCCGGCGTCTGGTGGGGACCGGGGCGCCGGGCGGCGCGCGGGCCGGGGCGCCAGGGCGCGCGGTTGGGGCAGGGTGGCTCGGCCTGGATCCAGGAGCCTTCCCGCAGGCGACTGCCGCCGCCCGGACATGTTTCTACCCGAAACTCCCCGCCTCCAGGCCTGGGTGCCCGTAACGAGGCCATACAAAGAGCCTGCTGGGTGACAGTGGCCCCACGCCTCTATCGGGGGGTGATCCGGGCTGCCCCTGGGGACCCGCAAGCAGTATCGGGCGAGTGCACCCTGGCGGGCACGCCCCTCTCTCTCCTCTGGCGGCGCCCCCCGCCTTCACCAGACTCCTCCTCCCCAATCCGTTAAGCAAAGTCGGCCAAAACAAAAACAAACGTGGAACGCTAGGAGGTGCCGAACTTTGCCGGTCACTAGGAGATACAAAACGTAGGGCAATTACTGGCCTTTTGAGGATGACTGGTTAGGGAAGGGGGACTGTGGGCACTGAGCAGATTATAATATAATGGAAGGTCTCCGTAGTGGTGTGAGAACAGGAGAAACCATCGAAAAGTCTAAGGGAGATTTTAAGAGTAGCAGTAGCAGTTGAATAGAAGTTTGCCAGGCTGATCTAACATTTAAGGAGGGCTTACTATGTACCAGGAAATGTGCTGGCCACCTTGCATAATTGTCTTATTTAATCCTCAGAAACAACCCTTTAAAATTAATAGTATTAGCATTCCACGTTGTAGATGGGGAAACAGGCTCAGAAGAGTTAATTAATTTGCCCAATATCACGGAGCCAATGGGGTAGCAGAGGATTTGAATCCAAGAATATTTGACTCCACCTATCCATTCCATTATGTTGGTGAAGAGAATGGCAAGAGAGAGGCAGCATGTACGAAGGCACAAAGACATCAGAAAAGAGCTTGCTGGGACTACCACCATCAAACGTTGCTTAGAAGCTATGTATCCTTCTATTTTCTGGTATTTATATTAATACATTGTCTAGTTGGAGTACATGTTTTTCTCTCTTTGGCAGACACTTGATTGCTCCACTCAGCATTCCCCAGCGGAGGTGCTGTAAGTAAAATACAATTGTGTTCTGTTGTCGATCACTTTATCCTGGAACAGCTGAGCGGGGTCTGAGGTAGCAGGAACCTTCAGGCAAATCATGGCTGCAAACCTCCTGGGTTGCACGTTGTACAATGGCTTAGCATTTGCTCTCTATACCATGACATATGCCAGAATGTGTAAAGGCTCGACAAGCGCTGGCCTGCTCAACAGCCAGTCCCGCCTGACTTCAAAAACCCCCTCTTGGGGGCCAAATATTTGTCAGGAGGTAAGGCCCAGGCCCAGGGCCAGCTACAGAGAATCAATATAATTAAAGTGGTAGTCCCATTCACCCTGTCCAGGATTAGTTGAGGGAAGAGCTCAGGATGCAGTTTTGACCTTTAGAAGATAAAGAATAGTCTGCTGGGAGCCTGATAAAATGAGATACAGGAATGACACAGTTCTACCCCTGAACTATTGTTGTGAGCCTGTGACACTTGCAGTTGCTGCAGCTGTTGTAACCTGAGACAAACTGCCCTACAGAGAAGAAAGAAATGCTGAGGTGGGTACTGTAGGAATATTAAAAGAATCTGGATCTTCAGAGACGTAACTGAGTCTCTGATTTGACAAACCCTGGAGCTGACCTCAGCTGAGGTGATGTTTTCGAAGTTGCCTGCACCAGAAAGCATCATGACTGTTAATATTTCTCCTGTGGACCCCTTCAGGATGGAGACCAAATCTTAGGCATCATTGTTGCCTTAGTACCTAGCACAGTGTTGGGCACACAGTAAATGCTTGGTTGCTAAAAGTAGGGATGGCAGGAGAGTAAAGTTCTGGGAACTGAAGTAAAAACTCTTTATATGTAGATATGACTTGTTTTATTTAAACCCAGTTTATCAACATCCAGATTTACCATTTTACAATTATGATAAGTCAAAGATTTCTCAATTTACAAAAAAAATTTATCTTTATTATGTTCCCTAGCATTTAAAATATATTTTCTTTTTTGTTTTTTGAGACAGAGTCTCTCTCTGTTGCCTGGACTAGAGTGCTGTGGCGTCAGCCTGACTCACAGCAACCTCAAACACCTGGGCTTAAGTGAGCCTCCTGCACTGAAATGAGCCTCCTGCCTCAGCCTCCTGAGTAGGTGGGACTACAGGCGCTCATCACCACACCTAGCTAATTTTTTGTTTCTATTTTTAGTTGCCTGGCTAATTTTTTTCTATTTTTAGTAGAGATGGGGTCTCGCTTTTGCTGAGCCTGTTCTCAAACTCCTGACCTCAAGCGATCCTCCCACCATGGCCTCCCAGCGTGCTAGGCGTGAGCCACAGCACCTGGCCTTAAAATATGTTTTCCTTCCACATAACGCAGGAGCAATTGAGCCAATCAAAATCCTTACATGCCCTCATCATTTCCTGTTGTGCTATCAGAGAAGTATTAGAAATTCTGCAGGTTCTTAAAAGAAGCTCCCCCGATCTCCTCCAAACTACATAGTAATTTTAAGAAGATTGTTGTAAGACCAAAACAATCTTCCTTAGCTTTTCTGTCTAGAGAGGGAACTCTCTTCAGCTTGAGACCCCTTCAGTGATATTAAAACTTTTGGGGGGGTGCTCCACTGGTTTAGAAGTCTTCCTTTGATGTTTTTGCACCCCCCAAGCTACCACACTATTTCCATTTCTTAACTATTAACATGTATAATAGCTTCTCAGAAGGGTCGTGCTCACTGGTTCTCTCTAATTCCTCAATTCCTCAGTCTGCTAGCTTGGCCTCCTTCCTCTACCACCACCCGCACTCTTCTGAAATTCTGATTGTCAATTCAGTGGCTTCTTTTTTGGTCCTCAACCTACTTGACCTTTGTTGCAGTCAATATAGTTAACCTCTTCCTCTTTCTTAAAAATTCCCTATTTTCCCACAAATCCATGGTCTCCTTGTTCTAGTTCCTTCTGTTACTTCATAAACTCCTTCACTAGTTCTTTTTCTACCAGTCCGTTCAATGCACATGTTTACTAGAGTAATGCTACTTAAAGTAGCAATACTTTGAGGTTCTTGGACCAGTGCCAGTCTGCAAACTCCTTGTGCTTAGTCACAAGGAAATAAGTACAGAAATGAAGAGTCAGCACTTAGCAGTGTTTATAGAAATTTGACATTTCAGCAATATACAAGCACATGATCACTAGACATTTCTTATTAAACAGAGCACAAAACAGTTTAGGTGTTCTCCAACCTGCTTGGTGAGTTGCAAGTGGCTGTATACTTGTCATGCACAGTAGAACCACATTATGATGAGTAAAATTTTAAGGTTAGTTTGTCACCTATAACCCAAAAAAGAGAGTAAAAATCTGTGAAAATGTAAATATTTATTTACTTTTACATTTTCATTTTTCATTGAGCCTGTTTTTTTTAAATTCATAGCTAAATTAAGGAAGTAAAATTTGTGTCATTTATTTTTAACCCTATATTATAGATGGCAAAACAAGCCTCACTGTCCTGTTTTGTCAATAAAAGACACACATCTGTAGTGCATTAGGAATCATAGTACTGATCAGAGAAGTAGTTTCAAAAGATTAAAGATCTGAGTTTGTACTAAATTTACTCAATATAATCCCCCATTTATTGAATTTGTAGCCAAAAATAGTGAAATACTAAAATCATGTAAACTAATGAAGCAATAAGTCCATCAAACTTAAGTGACATTTATGTACAAAATATAAAGAAACTAATTATAAATATGGTAAAACATTTTGAATATTTATTTCCATCAAAATAAGCTATGCACACAAGAAATCCATGGATCCGAAATCCATTTCTTTCATTGAAAGATAATTTAAATGTAACAATAACTTTATATGACAATTTTTGAAACCGGCTACTCATAAAGGATTGAAGATCAATTTTGAAAATAACTCATTGCTTCCTTTATTAGCGATAAAAGTTAAAACTGAATATCCTGAGCTTGCTGAAATTACTTTAAATCTCTACTTCTGTTTGCCTCAACATACTTTTGAGAAACTGGTTTCTCTACTAATAGTGTTAAAATAAAATAAACAGTTTAGGTCAGGCTCGGTGGCTCATGCCTGTAATCCTAGCACTCTGTGAGGCCTAGGCAGGTGGATCCTTTGAGCTCAGGAGTTGGAGACCAGCCTGAGCAAGAGTGACACCTCATCTCTACTAAAAATACAAAAAAATTAGTTGGACAACTAAAAATATATAGAAAAAATTAGCCAAGCATGGTAGCGCATGCCTGTAGTCCCAGCTACTCAGGAGGCTGAGGCAGAAGGATTGCTTGAGCCCAGGAGTTTGAGGTTGCTGTGAGCTGGGCTGACTCCACGGCACTCTAGCCCAGAAAACAGAGTGAGACTCTGTCTCAAAAAAAATAAACAAACAGTTTAGCTATACATTATCTCCTGCAAGTAGCATGTCACCAATTCAACCTAGATGAGATAATTTAACAAGCGGAACACACTCATTTGTCACATCAACTTTAAATATTGATATTCATGTTGTTTGTGTAGTGTTTAATATAGGAAATTCTTACAGTGACATAGGAATTTTTGCTGTATTTCATCCCAACTTTTCATTATTTGTTACAACTGTAGAATGACAAAATATTAGGAGTGTGATAGCAATTGTCTACATTAATTATCTAAATGGACACTTTCAATAAACAATGGGTATTTTTATAATTTTTTTCTTTTAACTCATGTTCTGATTATATTTATTGAAATGTAATTTTATTTCGGTTTAATCTAGAAAATGTGAGCTTTTGTGTGCCTTTGTTGTTTGTTTTCATCTCATTTTTCTAGCAATTTTTTTTTACTTTATATTCCCAAAGTATCAGTTCATGATAAATGGGAAATTAAAGAATGAAAAAAGTTCCTTCACAGATAGTGTGGGAAACACTAGCCTTTGAAGATCTTCAATTCTCTCCTCCAATCCCATGATTTAAATTGCCACCTGAGTGTGCTTCTTAGATTCTTTCAGATTTCAAGGATGAGAGACCTGCTCAGTCTGTCTGAATTATTCAGAGTTAGTAATAAAGTTTAAGGAAAAAAGTGAAGAAAACCACGAGTTCCTGCTGCTACACTCCTGTATTTTGTCATCCCCCACCGATGGGCTCCCCTCCTTCCTGCCATTGTGCATATGGCTGGCTTCGTCTCTTTTACACAACACTACCTCTCCTGCTACACTGACCTCCTCTTCACGTCACCAACCCATGCTCCTTAGTACAGAGAATACGATTGATTCTCCTACTAAACTATAGTCTCCCTGAGCAGGACCAGTTACATAATTTGCCCAGAGCAGAATGAAGATACAGGACCCTTTGTTCCAGAAATATTAAGAGTTTCAAGATGGTAACAGCAGAGCATTAAACCAAGCACAGGGCCCTTCTGATATGGAGCAATGTGTGACCACATAGCTTGCATGTCCGTGAAACCAAACCAGTCTATGGAGGTAGGTCCATATCCGTTCTGCTAATGAGTGTGTTCTAGTACCTCACATGTGCCTGGCACATAGTGGGCGTTTAACAAATACCTGTTGAATGAATGACCCTAACAACCTCATTGTAACTTGATTACCTCTATAAAGAGGTAATCTATCTCTAAATAGAGTCACATTCTGGGGTATTGGGAGTTAGGACTTCAACACATGGATTTGAGGGGAGACACAATTCAGCCCATTATACCTGGGGCCAGAATATTGGCAGGACTTTAAACTTTTGTCTGATAAAGAGGTCAGATATTTCTCAAAGCAGATGGGCAAAGAGATTAAATATTCAAACAAATTCAGCCATCACATAGGCTCTCGCTCATATGTCAGAGGACGCAGATGTGTAAAGATGACAGGCAGCCCTTAAAAAGAACAAAAGAAAGAGCGAAAGCATTTCCCAAAATGTTTGTATTGATCCAATATTCTCATGTACCAAATGCAGGCTCAACTCTCCCTGGCAGCAGCAAAGGCCAGGGCCAGTGACTGAAGCAGCAAACTGCTATTAAGTTGGTGCCAAAGTAATTGTAGTTTTAGCATTGTTGAAATTTGCTGTTTGATATTGGAATATGTTCTTAAATAAATGTGGTTATGTTATATATCATTTTAATGCACATTTCTTGCTTTATCTTTTTGCTAATGACTTATTGCTTACTATTTATTTTATACTTATTTTAGACTATGGAAATGATGTTAAACAAAAAGCAAATCTGAGTGATTTTCTTATTAGAGTTCAGAATGGGTCGTAAAGCAACGGAGAGAACTGCAACATCAACAGTGCAGTTGGCCCAGGAACTGCTAACGAACCTACAATTTAGTGATGGTTCAAGAAGTTTTGCAAAGGAGACGAGAGCCTTGAAGATGAGGAACGCAGTGGCCGGCCATCGGAAGTTGACAACGACCAATTGAGAGCAATCATTAAAGCTGATCCTCTTACAACTACAGGAGAAGTTGACAAGAAATTGCCAAGGAACTCAACGTGAATCACTCTATGAATTGAACAACCATTCTATGTTAAGTTTGCATTTGAAGCAAATTGGAAAGGTGAAAAAGCTTGATAAGTGGGTGCCTCATGAGCTGACTAAAAATAAAAAAAAAAATCATCGTTTTAAACTGTTTTGAAGTGTCCTACAAGAAGTTTATTCTTGTACGCAACAACAATGAACCATTTCTCAATCAGATTATGATGTGCGACAAAAAGTGGATTTTATATAACAACCAGTGATGACCAGCTCAGTGGTTGGACTGAGAATAAGCTCCAAAGCATTTCCCAAAGCCAAATTTGCACCAAAAAAAAGTCTTGGTCACTGTTTGGTGGTCTGCTGCTAGTCTGATCCACTACAGCTTTCAGAATCCTGGTGAAACCC
>CAUYPO010042956.1:0-94095 GCA_963574435.1 Cheirogaleus major
AGCGAGACCCCATCTCTACTAAAAATAGAAAGAAATTAATCAGCCAACTAAAAATATATAGAAAAAATTAGCCAGGCATGGTGGCGCATGCCTGTAGTCCCAGCTACTCGGGAGGCTGAGGCAGAAGGATCACTCGAGCCCAGGAGTTTGAGGTTGCTGTGAGCGAGGCTAATGCCACGGCACTCTAGCCCAGGGAACAGAGTGAGACTCTGTCTCAAAAAACAAACAAACAAACAAAAAAAAACCAAAACAAAGTGGCCATATCACTTAACACTCCCACCAGAAGTGGGATGAGGGTTTGAATCCTTCCACATCCTCACCAACACTTGTTATATGACTTTTTAATTCTAGCCATCGTAGGAGGTGTGAAGTGGTATCTCCTCGTGGTTTTGATTTGCATTTCCCCGGTAACTAATGATGTCAAGCACCCTTTCGTGTGCTTTTTGGCCATTTGTATATCTTCCTTGAAGAAATGTCTATTCAGATCTTTTGCCCATTAAAAAATTTTCTTTTTCCTTTGTATTATTGAGTTGTAAGAGTTTTTTACTCTAGATACAAGTCCTTTACGAGATATTTAATTTACAAATGTTTCCTCCCATTCTGTGAGTTCTCTTCTCACTTTCTTGATAGTGTCCTTTGAAGCACACAAGTTTTAAATTTTCATAGTCTAATTTATCTATTTTTTCTGTTGTTGCTTGTGCTTTTAGTGTCCTCTCTAAGAATCCATTGCCAAATCTGAGGTCAGGAAAATTTCCTCCTATGTTTTCTTTCAATATTTTTATAGTTTTAGCTCTTTCATTTAGGCCTTTGACCCATTTCGAGTTAACTTCTGTAGATGATGTGAGGGAAGGGTCCAATTGCATTCTTTTGCATGTGGCTAACCCGTTGGCCTAGCGCCACTTGTTGAAGACGATGCTTTCCCCATTGAATAGTCTTAGCGCCCTTGTGGAAAACCAGCTGACCACAGACACATGGTTTTATTTCTGGACTCTCAGCTCTGTTGTGTTGGCCAATATGTCTATTGTTGACCTGTAAGATAGATCACACTGTTTTGATCACTATTGCTTTCCTTCATCACCACATTGCGTGGAACGCTATGGCTCAAGTATTTTTCAAATGTTTGAAGCCCCACCCCCAAAACCACTAGGACTGCACCTGCCAGGTTTGCTTAGCTTGCTGCAGCAAGCAGGAGAGCAGCCCAGACGGCTGCCCAAGGATCTCAGACAGGAGGGTTATGAGAAGGACCTTCGAGGGTTCAGGTCGGTGCTGAGTGATTTTGAGAAGATGGGGAAGAAGCAGCTAGCGTGGGGTGGAGTACTTCCAAGAAAGGGGGCAGTTTGGCAACAGGGAACTTAATTTTTGTCTAGGAGGTGGGAGGATTAAAGTGTGGCCAGAGTTGTCACTGGTGAAGCACTGGTCACTCAAAGAGGCTGGCAAGTCATTTGTGGCCCTGGAGTTGCCTTGTCTGTGTGCTGTTCTGAGTGCAGTCTGTGTTCCTTTGGGAACTTCTTGGTCTGCTTGTCGGCAGGGCTGTCTTCTGTTTTTGTGGGAGTGAGTAAATGGCGGAGCAAGTAGAGATTCAGTAGGCTGAGGCAGTCCCGCCCATCCCACCGCATCTCATCTGATGCTTGCCTGGAGGACCAACACATAGGCAAGGGGCAGCTGGGGATGGCAGGAGGTGCCCTCAGTGTGTGATGGCCGGAGCCTGGATCACTAACTTGCTGTGTGGCTTGGGCCAGTCGTTTTCCTGCCTGGGCCTGTGTCCTTACCTGTAACGTAGGCAGATTGCATGGGACAGCACCTGGGCCTCCTTCCACTTCCTTATCCACGATCTAGCTGTCTTCTCGTGCTGTTTCAGAGAGGGAAATCTCCAGTGATCACTGTCCCTGTGCACCGGCCGCCGCCACGTGCGTGCACTCACACACATTCACACATACACACTCCACTCCCCACACACATCTGTGACTCACCCAGCCTCGAGCCCCTGACTCAGACTTTTAGCTCAGCAGCTCCAGACATTTGAATTTCATACCCTGGCAAAATTTCCAAAAATCATTTTCAGGACAAACATAGTGTTGCCAATATTTTATCAAACAGGGCATTAAAAATAGCAAATACTACCACCTGTTGCAAGCGTTGAACCATGAAAGAAAGGATAATATAATAAAGGATAACACTCTTAAATTTCCTGTGTTCCCCTCATTTCCTGGACAAGGGAGACACTGCCAGAATGGACAGTCGCTATCCTTACCTGTGTTTGGGAATGGCTGTTTTATCTCACGGTTTTGGCCCTCAGTGGAATGCAGAGGCTGTCTGAGGGACAGCCTCCATGGCCGCGAGGGAGTGGCGGGCTCTCGCGGAGGGAGAGGCCCAGAGCCGGCCCTGGACACCAGGCTCTGGCAGCCCGACCGCTGAGCAGGAGGGACTCACGCGCGCACCCCAGGCGCATCTCGACAGCCTCCCCCACTGTGAGGTCTGAAGCGGGGACCTAGGAGAAAGTGTTGAGTGACAGTGAAGCTAACAAGGGAGACATATCTAGAAATGTCCCCTCTGGCCTTGAAGCTGAGCCTTCCCCACACCTCCCTGGCTGCCACATTCCACGTCCACTCTCCTCCACCTCACGTTGCCCACAGCCTGTGAGAAATGTGTGTGTGTGTGTGTGTGAGAGGGAGGGAAGGACTCTCGCGGCCACCACAGCACTCCATAGCTTCTGTGGAAGGGCCCAGGAAGTGGAGAGTAAGTTGTCCGCCCCCAGAACCACGTTGTGGGTCTATTTTTTAACTCTTTTGGGTCAAGGACAACACTTGGCATTGGTGAGTTCGCTCTGTCTGGACTGTGAAGAGCCATATTCAAAGAGTGGACCCCTCCAACCTCCCACCCATCTCCCAGGGCCTAGCTATGCACTGTGCTGCTGTTCCTTTAAAATGTGTTCTTGTGTCACCAGAGGGGACCAATCAGCAGAAGGGGGAGGAGCTACTTGGGGGCCTGACCATCAGTTGTGCCAATAAAGTAAGAGTCTTTGGGGACTGCCAAGAGCGGCTGCTCCTGAGGGATCCTGGGGCCAACCTGTTTAAAGGGACATGCCACGCAGGAGCTATGAAGAGTTCTGCACCCCTGAACTGACCAGTGCCTCCCCAAAGTGGCTGCTTTCCTCCTGGAAGATGATAATTTGCTGGGAAAGACAAGCGATTTATCTGTCTAATTGGGCTTTTATTTGCATTTTAAATCATGCTCTTTTGCTAAACTAATGGACCCCCTATTTATAGATGACTCCAACACAAAGTGACTACTAATTACTACAATTAATATCACGTTAAGGGCTTGCCAGCCAACTTCACAGCAACATGTATCGCCTACTCATTTTCAATTAAGGCACATTGACAGGGAGAATACGTGGTTATTAAGAGCGGGCCCTGGGGTGTAATTATTGCTCACGAAGGTCATTAAACAACTCCCCTGTAGGGCTGGCACCTTGGCACCTGGGGCTGGGGGCCCAGATCCATGTCCTACCCCGGGGGCCATAAAGGCTCGGTGCCCCAGGCCGCCAGGCAGATGGCAAGCCTGGCTCTGAGCTGCCTGGAAGTGGCGCAGATGATGCCAGGATGCTGGGGCTGAGCAGGGAGACCAGGCGGGGGCTGAGGGGGCTGCCCCTCCTGTTCCTGAAGACTGCAGTTGTGACAGCCACCAGAGACCTGACAGGAGAACCGCAGCCTCCCTAAGTGGCATTCAGCCAGCATCTATGGAGGCCTCCTCTGGGACAGGCAGGGGCTGGCAGCAGGGACGCACGGCCAGGGGGCCTGGGAGGCGGAGGGTGGGCGAATGCTTCAGGGCTGGGAGGGGGCTTGGGCTCCAAACGCGGGGGGATGGCAGCTTCTGAGGAGGAGGGGGGGAACTTGAAGGCGAGGAGAAGCCATCAGAGAGTAGGAAAAGGCCTGGGAAGGGTGAGACGGTGATCGGCTAAGTCAAGGAAAATGAGCACTTGAAGACGTGGGGCAAGGGTGCTCTTGTACCGACTGTCCCCTGGTTCTTGTCTACCTGGGGGCCACAGCCTACCTGCCACGGACAGCATACAGGCTGGCAGCTCTGGACCCAAACCCAGGGCCCAGGCAGGGTAAGGCCAGCAACCTGTGGGGTACAGGGCCACGGCCCGTGATGGGGAGGGACCCTGGGCAGTGGTGGCTGCAGCCATGCCTGCGAGCTCTTTGAGGGCTTTGCTCACTCAAGGGATTCTACGTTTATAGCTTGCAGTCAACCATGGTGGACGACTTAGACCACAAAACACCTCATCCGAAGGTTTCCCCCGGAGAGCTGGCTGTGCCGTGCTGGGTCAGCCTGACGGGAGACTGCAGGCAGGGCCTTTTTTGAGTTTGTGTCCTCAGCACCTGACCTCGCGTGCATGCAGCGTACACAGTCGGAGCTCAGTCGGTGTTGACTGGACTGAACTCCACAGGGACAGGGAGGAAGCCCACGTCTGAGAAGCAGGCACGTGGCTAGCACAGGGGCTCAGGGCAAGGCAGGAACTGTGTTCACCTCCAGACCTGTCGTCTTGATTTGGGACGAACCTGCAGGTCTGGACAGACACTTCCTTGCCCTGGCCTCAGTCTCCAGGGACCCCCCCTGTCGCCAGATCAGCACCCCCACCCCCACCAGCTGCGTGGTCAGGGAGGGGATTGGGCCCTGATAGGCAAGTGGGCTCCAGAGCTGCTGGGAAGGGAAGGGAGGGCCTGAGTCCTCCGGGGGAACTGGTGGCCATGGGGGCTGTGGGGAAGCCCGAGCAATGGCTGTCACGTTCCGCTGTCCCCGCCCCCAGGGAGCTTCTGCCGCCACCCCGTGCTGGCAACCCTCCCCAGGCTCTGTCCTCACCCCACTGCCCTCGCCACCTCCCTTGCCTTTTTCCTTGGCATGCTGGCCCTTTCCAGATCAGCGTGGGGAGGAGGGAGCGGAGCAGGGGGGGATCATAGTGCCCTGCGGCAGAACCGGGTTTGCCTGCACGAAAAAAGTAAGATCCAAGTTCCTCTCTCACCTTGACGTAGGAAGCCCAGGGCAGCTCTCGGTGGTGCCATGGCGTTCTCACAGGCGGCTTTCACATTGGCGGTGGCAGTCGTCGCTCCTGTCTGCCTTCCAGCGGGGAGGAGGAGGGCGGCAAGAGGAGCGGCCACTGTCCCTTGGAGCACTTCCTGAAATCCACAGGTGGTGGCTGTTCTGGATCTCCTGCCCTTGGACTTGAGCAGCAGCCTCCCTGGGCTCACAGAGGAACTTCCTTTGGCTCCAGATCCAGCAGCTGCCCAAGACGGCAGCACATCACTGTCGGGGGACCCCTGTGCAGGGCGGCTGGCCAGGGCGCTGCTGCTGCGGTTTGCCTTCCCACCCGCGGCTCAGGAAACACTCCCGTGTGAGCGCGGCCTCTGTGGCACGATGCCAGGCCCCGAGGAACACACCAGATGCTGGGGGCACCATGGTGCCGTCTCTCCATGGGAGGAGTGTAGAATAATGTTCGGCCTGGCCAGGGCTGGGGCTGGGGGAGGGGACAGCACGACCGTGGGCTGGTCTTGTGCCCTTAGCAGTTGGCCAGACCGTGCTTGGTAAGCCCTCTCCACTTCTTTGCTTTCCTCTTCATACTTTCCTCCAGGAAACTCTCTGAATGCTTCCTGGGCTAAACCTTGAGGGCCTGTAGGGGAGACCGGAGAGTCTCAGGAGCTGGGAACCTGGGGACGCAGGGAAGACTGTGGCCTCCAAACAGGCCACTGAGACTCTCCCCCTCCTTCCAGGGCTGAGACTCAGCGTCCTCACCTGGTTCTCCTGGGCGTTAGAGAACTGCTTTCAATAACACAGGAGTGCCTGGCTGAGGACACAAGGGCAGGTGGCAGCCTGTGGCTGAGTGGGGAGGAGGGGAAGGACTCGGGGAGGTAGCCATGGGCCTCAAATGAGGAAGAGGAGGGTGGGGGGACATGAAGCAGCGGTAAGGGCATTCAGACCCCAAGACTTGAGGCTAACAAGCCCAGAGAGCACAAAGGGCCAAGGGTGTTTGCAGAGAGGCGGGCAGGATGTGGGAGCAGGGCGTGGGAATGGTGGGGAGCCTGGGCAGGGGTGGGTTCAGGCTGTCTGCGTTTACTGGCCCGAGTCCTCCTGTCCTTGCTCAGTTTTTACTGAGCACTTGCTATGTGTCAGGCATCGTGCCCGCATTATCCCATGTGAAACGTTGTCCCAATCTGAAACATGTTATCCCATTTTTCCCCCCTAGAGACCCTAGGAGACAAGAGCTAGCCCCGCCTTGCAGGGAGGCACCAGGGCTGGAGGGCCAGGGCTTTCCAGAGGCCCTCAGCCGCCATCCAGTGGGGCTGCCATTGCCCCCTGCTGAGTCGCCACTGATGTGGCTGGACAGGGGCTAAGGGACTTCGCCCCATAATCCATGTGGGGAAAACTGTGGAGGGCGATGAGGGACCCCAGAAGGTGTGATGTCCAGTAGCCCTGAGGGGGCTTCCCAGCCCTGCAGAATCCCTGCCTATCCACAGGAGCCAGCCCACCCACCAGCCCGCCCAGCCGCTCTAGGCCCCACTCCGGCCTTCCCAGCGCCCCTTCCCTGCCCTCCCCAGCAGCCCTCCATAGCCCCGGCTGGCATCAGGGCCTCGGTGAATTAGGGATGAGGGCGGCTGGATGCAGCAGGGGCTCTGGTGGGTGACTCTGGATCCCCTGGTTGGGCTCACACAGGCTTCCTGGCCGCCCACTGCCTTGTTACCTCCCCCAGCTCCTGATGAAGAGATGCTTCGCCTCCTCCTGCTCCCTGGGCCGGGCCGCCCCACCCCAGACAGATGGGGAGGCTGCCAGGCTGGACCTTCACCCCTGGGCCGGCCGGGATAGCTCGTGTCTCTGGGCAAAGAGCACGTTCAGGGGCTGTCTCCGAGGGCCACCAAGCTGTCTCACTCAGAGTAGCTGAGATCCGGTGGGGAGGGAGGGGCTGTTGCTGCCCACCAGTGGGGACAGGCGCGCGGCGGGTGCTAAAGAAACGCTAGGTAATCCTCCCACCTTCCTCTCCCCGGCATGACGCAAGTGCTTTATGACAATTTCGGTTTACTCAGAAAAATCTTTCAATGACTCTCATTTTATGGCAGTTTAAACAAATTAAAAAATTTGATTTCTTCCCAATTTCCTTTTCAGGTGCTAGTGGGGACTGTGCTTACATGCACGGTGACGGCCTGAGGAGGGGTCTCGGCACCCACAATGCAGCAAAGCCTGGGCTTGGCAATTCACTGAGTCTGCTTTCTGTTGCTTATAACAGAATACCTGAAACTGGGTAATTTGTAAGGAAAAGGAACTTATTTCTTACAGTTCTGGAGGCTGAGAAGCCCGAGGCTGAGGGGCTGCATCTGATGAGGGCCCTCTTGCTGGTAGGGACTGCGGAGGCATGAGGTGGCGCAGGGCGTCACATGGCCAGGGCGGAGCGTGCTAATGCGCTAGCTCAGGTCTCTCTTCCTCTTCTTCCAAAGCCACCAGTCCCACCACAGTGATCACCCATTAATCTAGTAACCCCTTAATCCAGAAATGGACTAATGCATTCGTGAGGGCTAGGCCCTCCTGACTCAATCACCTCCCAATACTGCCGTGTCGGGGGTTAAGTTTCAACCTGAGTGTTGGAGGGGACAGACATCGAAGACTAGCAGTGGTGTTAGGCGAGTGCTGCTGCAGGGCAATCTCTTCTCGGGCTAGCTTCCGTCTGAACCCTCTGCCAAGGCCACCCCCAGGCCTCTTCCACTCACTTATTCTGCTCCGCCAAAAAGTGACCCATGTCCACCCACACCTCTTTCTCTTGACTAAAGCTCCTGACCTCACACTGGTCCTCTGTGCCTTGGGCTGCTGGCCCTGCCCCATCCTCCGCCCTCTTTGCCATAGCCCCACACCCACCAATCAGTGGAGCTGGCTCCAGGGCCCCTCTCCCTGAGCTGCCGGGAACAGCACACACCCCGCCTGCAGCAGGCCTGTGGGCTCCTTGTGAACCTGCTTGGCCCTCAGGTGGACCCTTGTCACTCCCCTCTTATCCTCTCTCCTCTCGGCAGAGGCCATACCTCCTAGTTCACAGAGAAAAGTGCGGCTACTAGAAAGGAGCCCTGACTTCCCTTCACTACCTACCCTTCCTCCCCGCCCACTGCCCCTGCTACCACCAGCACTTGAACACCCAGGTCTCCCTTCCTCGCAGGAGTGTGACTCCCAGCTCTGGGAGCGCCTAGGCACCGGAGGCTGCACCCAGGTCTCACTCTGTCACCCACCCCCCAGCCTCCCAAGGGCCTCAGCAGCCCAGGCAGCTAGGCCAGTGCTCGCTGCTCTCGGCCTGGACTGCGCTCCCCTGTGCCTGCGTGGCTCCCTCGTCCTCACGGTCCAGCACGGCCCTACTGGGCTGTGTGGAGGCCTGGCTGACCCCCACGGAACAGTAGCTGCCGCCTCTGTCCTTTGGTTTTGTTTCCTTTGCTGCACCCACAGTTCTTGGGTGTGATGTTAATTTGTTGTGCATTTATTTTGTCCCTCACCCTCTCAGGAAAGCATCAGGTGTAGAAAGGCTGGTCTTACCTGTCTTGTTCATAGATGTATTCTCAAGGCCTTGGGTGCATGATTTGCATCACAAAATATTTGTTCAATGAATGAATGCATGAATAAATGAATGATTGTTACCTGATTATACAGGTGAGGAAACTAAAACAGTCCCTCCCTGGCCCCTCAAGCCTTCGGACTTCTGCCTGGTGCATCCTTCTTTCTTTTCCGTCCCGGGCTGCTGTCCTGCCTCTGCCTGTGCCCACCCTGGGCGGCCTCTGTGCTTTGAGCCCCGTCCGTGGCGCCAGCTGGGGCCCTTGCACTGCACGTTCCCCAGGATCCTGCATGGCTTGTACCAAAAGCCCCTTGAGTTGGTTTAAGAAAAAAGGTGATTTACTTTAAAAAAACCAAACCCTGTGGCACGTGCTCCCAGACAGGCCAGTGGCGTCTCAGGACAGGCCATGTGTATTGCTACCTCCCAAATGGAGGCGCCATTCTTGCCTGGTAACAAGTCAGCAGACGCGTTTGGTGATAGCAAGGGGTTTTCATTCCTTGGCACAAGTAAGTGGCACACTGGGGCAGTTCCCAAAGCAGCGTGCCTCTGGACAAGAGGTCAGGCTGGTTCCACAAGCGCAGGGTGACGAGGCGTGATATGGTTGGGGCTTGCAACGAGGAGATGCCGGGAGGCGTGATTGGACGGGAGCCTGCCACGGGGTGACCCCAGGGTGAGGTCTGGTGAGACCTTGGACCGGC
Organism: Cheirogaleus major; assembly: GCA_963574435.1. Taxonomy (NCBI): domain Eukaryota; kingdom Metazoa; phylum Chordata; class Mammalia; order Primates; family Cheirogaleidae; genus Cheirogaleus; species Cheirogaleus major. The sequence continues at coordinate 9,274 of CAUYPO010042956.1, forward strand.
CATGCGGTGTCCACTTCTTAATTCAGTCCCCACTCCTTGGTGTGACTACTTAGGTCCCTCCCATGGCTGGACGCTGGGTTCATCGGGGCGCGCTCAGGTTACGAGAGCTTCAAGCTGGGGCTCCACGGCGGGCGACTGAAAAACAACTCACAGCTTTGTTACATAAAAGTTGAGCAAGACTGGTCTGGAGCAGTTACGGCACCTCAGGCCAGGCCTGCAGTGTCTCGGGACAGGCCAGGATGTCTCAGGCCAGGCCAGGGTGTCTGAGGACAGGCCAGGGTGTCTCAGGACAGGCCGGGGGTGTCTCAGGACAGACCATGGACAACAGCCACTCAAAAGCTTAGTCAGCCATGCCCCTTTCCTCACTTGGCATCTGGGACACTTCGGGTGGACTCTGAAACTCTAACTGCCCCTCCCAATAATTCTGGAAAACAGAACTTCCCGGGCAGGCTCACAGGAACACGTCTGATGAAATAAAGCTCTGCAGGAGCCCAGTGACAGAGATTTCTGGGTTCACCCTGGGCATGGCTGAACTCATATGGAGAATGATCATCTTCTCCCCCTAGAGGGGTGCGTCTGTGGTGGGCCAGGACACCGGCTGGGCAGTCTGCCCCAACCCCACTCTAGGCACTGCTCACCCTGTTTGCATTCCTCGAATGGGGAAGTCTGCAGAGCTCCAAGATTCTACCACCTCCCTCCCTGCTGCCCTCAAAACCTCCCTTCCGGAGTCTCCCGCGTGAGGGCAGGGCCACAGTGGGGCTGGGAGATAGGAGGGCACAGGGGAGGGGTGGGACAGGGTATGCCAGGGGAAGGGCTCCAGACGCCCACCCAAGGCTGATCTGCCAGGACTGGAAGGTGGCCCAAGGAAAGTAGAGACTCATTTTGCACACCCCTTGTCCCTCGCCTGTTTCCCTGGTTGCCAGCGGCAGGACGGTTTTGTCCCTGGCCATGGCCTCTGCACATGCGGCACAACCAGGAGGCTGGATCTTCAGGCCAGGACTCTACGGAGCTTTTGGACCAGATGCGCACATCTTCCCCCTCTTCCCCAGGGGACGCCGGGGCCCTGGAACCCAACCTGGCCAACCCGACTCGGCCTCTTCCACCGAGAATCAGCTCCTCCCCCTGACCCTCCCTCCGTGAGGGCTGCCACGAGCACCTGGTTTCTGGGCACACGCTCCCTCTCAGTCTCTCTGTCTTTCTGTCTGTCTCTCTCGACGCCTGCATCTGTCTACCCCTTCGCCAGTCTTCCAGCCTAGTAGGGTGGGTGTCCCAGGTCTGTCTCTGTCTGTCACCATTTCCTGAGCTCAGGCCTCCACCATCCCTGCTTTATAACCGCAGTATCTCCTCACCACACTGTGCCTCTGGCCAGCCTGTGCCACCTGCAGGCCCAGGCCTGTCGCCAGCCTGCACCGGATCCCCTCTGCCCCCTCCTCCTGCTGCCCACGCAGCAGCCCGGCTGCACCGCCCAGCTCCCCAGTGCCATTTTCTGCCCTCCCAGGCCCCTTCACTGCGCTTGCTCCCATCCACCCTTCAGCTCTTAGTTTGGATGATCCTACCTCCTGGAAACCCTCCTGCCGGTGCCCTCCAGGCTGGGATCCACTCCTTTCCTTCACATTTCCCAACAGCCTGTGGGCCCTGACCCTAAAGCTCGCCCCGTGCCACCCCCTTGAGCGGGCAGAGGCCACCCACCTTGCTTGCCACTGAAGTCCTGGTAAGAACCCAATCAACCCTTTGGGCGCCTGCAGGAAGGCCGGGGAAGCCACCACTCTGCCCTCAACATGAGGGGCCCTGGGGAAGGAGGACGAAGCCGAGGAGAAGCTGGTCACGGGAGGCAGGACACGGCAGGCCCTTCCTCCTCCCAGGCCACCTTCGGCAGCTGCAGGCAGGGAGGCCTGTGCGGCGGTGCTGGCTTTTGAGACATGAGCAGAAGGCGCTAGGTTTGGGGGGTCGGGCCCAGTTCGTGAGACCGGCCAGCATTGGCACTTTGCTCCCTGCTTCTCAACGCTAACGACCCCGTGCACAGCCTGGAAAGGACCAGGCATGCCGGCAGCCAAGGAAGCCTCTTGGGGCTTGAAGTGCTGCGTCCCCCGTGACGGCAGCAGCTGCTGGAGCAGGACAGTGGCGTTTCACCAACACGACCACTGGGCAGACAAAACGACATTTCTTTATTTGGTCTACAGCTCTAAAAAAAATTGCCTGAATGCCCAGTATGCTTTAAAGTTCAGTCCTGTTCAGTAGTGGGAGGAGGCCAGGCCCCAGGTGTGACCAGCAGGAGCTGGGTGCGGGTCGAGGCTCCTTCTCTGGGCGGGAATGCTGCTCCTGCTGGTCACCAGCAGGCTGTAGCTGTGTGTGGCGCATCCTCATGTTCACTCTAGAGTGACCCTCCATGCTGCGTGCCTCCATAGCCAGACAACCAGCCCTCCTCGGTCCTGCTGCAGCACGCAGGAACCAGGACAGGTCAAGGACACTAAGACTCAGCAACCTCCTCCACTGCCTCTTTCATTCTTTCTAGAACAAACTACAGTGCTCCCATATTCCAACCTTAGCTGTAGTGTTGGGCCCACTCTCTCCCCTGTTGTCTTCCTGGATTTGCTCCATTGCTCCCAGATGGACTTTGACATGGAAACTAGCTGGCCCACCATAGTGGTTGATGTCACCCTAGTCCATGAAGATGCCCCCAACCACCCATCTCTGTTCTTGCGAGTGGATTCAGAGCCCTGCCGCCAGCGTCTCCATAGCCCACCCTTGTCAACCAGGGACGGCGCTCAGTCCCCGTCCTGCTCCTACCTAGTCTCGTGGGAAGCAGTTCTCGCCCTCTCTGTGCGGCCTATTCTGCTGCCAGGTGCCCAAGCCTGCGCTGCCCCTTGCCTTCCTCGCTGCCAGGGGCCCGAGTGCCATGGACGGGTTTCTGCTTTGGTGGCTATTTCGAGCTAACACTTAGCCCCCCAGCCTCTCAACTTTCCTTGCTCTAACTTCCTAAGCCTATGTATCTTCAGACACCAGAAGAGCAATGATATTGCACCTCAGAAAATCCAGTGCCTGATCCTTACAAAAATAGCATTCCTAGAATCTTTTCAAATAGCCCAGCTTGGCTTCTATTATCTTCACCCAGGGACACCTACGAACTAGAGCACCAGGCAGGGTAGTCCCAAGGGGGCCCCTCCTTGGATGGCCTTTAGTGTGGGTATTCCTGCCCGGAAAGCCCCTCCCCTTGCCGCCCACTGAGGGTCGCATAAGACCCTTCACCAGGTCTTTCTTGACCTGCAGGAGCCCTGGGGCTGCCAGGGAGGCTGGGTGACCGATGCGTGCACGCTGTCCCTGCCTCCATCCCTCCCCAGCTTTCTGCCTCAGCTTCCGCCATGTGGGACAGGTGGCTCCACTCTCAGTGGGATCCTACTGTGCTGCTCGAGTTGTCTGGTTTTTAGCCCCCATCCAGCCCCACGGACTTCCTGCAGCTTGTGAATCCACATGCGATATTCAGGACAAACCAGATCCCAGGTGACCTTCAGGAGACTCAAGAAAATCCAAAGTAAAGACAGAGCCTGAAGACCCAAGAAGAACCCAACCAGAGAAGAGGCCCCCCACCCCTCAACCTTTCTGGTTGGTCAGAGGCAGATGCTTAGCAGTTGCTTCGTGAGATTTCATGAACCTCCTGAAAGCCCTTATGTTATGTGTTACCCCCTTCTCTGTTTCTAGCTGAGAAGCATTTAAAGGACTCGGCACTTGACTGGGAGGTGACAAGGAAGAAGGGAGCTGAAGCTCCCATCAGCAGCCGCTGCTGAGGGCAGGGGAGGGAACCAGAAGACAGGGTAGGTGGGTGCAGCTGTGAAGGGAAGAAGACGCTGGCAGATATCCCAGGCCAAGCAGGGAAGGATCCACCGGGAATGGCACCCCGATCAGAAAGCGGGACAGGGCCTAATTGGCTAGAACCCTGTTACAGCTGTAGGGGACAGGGGGCAAGGACTGGGAAGTGAGTGGGGTGGGGAGCTGGGGCGACATGGGGGCAGGCTTGGAGGACAGTGGGTCCATGCAGAGGAAATGCCCACTGGGGCCCCGTGCTGCGTGGGGACAGCAGGCACTCACTAGTCCCCAGCCTGACAGGCAGGATGGAGTAGCCAGGCCATGGCTCACTGTCCTCTTGCTAGGCCCAGACACCAAGCCCCAGATGGTCCCTGAGGCCCAGACTCAAATGCTTTTTGGGGATGCCATGACGTGTGATGCACCCTCTACTGGGCGTGTGGGGCTCGGCTCAGGCCGGGCGGGAAGAAGACACTGCGGGTGAAGGGCGTCTGCCCCCCATCCTCTCTGTCCCGCACGGGCCCTTCCCGGCTTTGCCCAGCAGACACGTTCGCCTGAGCAGGGCTCCAGCCCGGGGTGCCCGCCCTGCCCAGCGTCTGCCTGGGGCTCCTCCTTCCCAAACTCAGAGAATTCATTCTCTTAAAAATAAAAGATTCAGACTCCCTAGCAAGTATAGAAAGAGGGAAGGAACCCCTTAGAAGAGAGATAAAGGTATCACTGGCCTCTTCTAGAAATCCCCCTTCAAGGTGAACTTTGTAAGTCTTGTCTGAGCTTCCCTGCCCCAGCCCTGCCTCCGTGACCCATGTTTCCTGACCTTCGAGGTAGTGGAGCCCTGTGGGCGGGGGGCAGGGATCTCAGGGCACCCTCTCTTCTGTGTCGGTCGCGTTGGGGGCTCTGAGCTTGATGTGGCAGCGACGGTGCCGTTGGCTAGAAAAGAAATAGGGCTGCAGCTGCTCCTGCCGATGCAGGCGAGGGCGGGGCCTCCACCCAGAGTGGGCAGGCAGAGTGGGCTAGCCCTCTTCTTCCTGCACCTGACACAGGATGCCCGCCCATCTCTAGACTGGCCACTGTCCCCCAAGGCAGGGACACCCGCAGGCTCACTGTGCGCAGCACCACACGTCCCACTGTGTCAGAGGCTGGGGCCATGTTTCTCCTTCCCTGCCGTCCAAGACCCTCTCCGCCGTCTTTCCCTCAGGAGCAGGCCGTGCCTGGTTAGGGAAGCAGGACTACACGTTTCCCGCCCTTTCTCCTGCTTCGGGGGTTCAGGCTCAAATAAAACTGGAGTTGCATCCCGATCCACAAATCTCTTAGCATGCTGACAGTCAGGGGCCAACAGTGCATTTTCTACCAGGGACCAGCAAGCCCTCTCCCCAGCCAGCAGCTCCTCCAGAGGGGTCCTGGGATCAGAGTCCAGGAGGTTTGTTAGGACAGCCATTCTACTCGGGGCCTGGGGCTTCCCCCTCTGCTGTCATCCACCCATTCATCCATTCAACAAATACTCATCGAGCACCGGTCTACGTTGGCCACATTCTAGAAGCCGAGGGGCCAGCGTGGGCAAGAGCACCCACACCGGCCTGCACAGAGCTTTCCTTCTGGGGAGAGAGACAGGCAAGCAGCAGGGAGGCAGAGACGGGCACTGAGTCCGGGCGATGAGGAGCACTATGAAGAGAGCAGAGTGGCAGCCTGACAGGGTGGCCTTGGGCCCGGGAGCTCTGGGAACTCAGACAAAACCTTTCCGAGTGGCAGAGCTAAGCCCCGCTAGAGTCAGGAGCACTAGCCAGCAATGCATGGGGGAAGAAAAAGTGTTTTGGGAGCAGCCAGATGGTTTCTATTCTGGGAATCGATCTCTCCCTCCTGTGGTTGGAGGAACACGAGGTCTCACGGAAAAGAAGAGGAGACGCCACAGAGGCCCAGGGGAGTAGGAGCGGATGGGGGAGCAGAGGCTTTCCCTGGGGGGTTGCAGCCAGCTGGCCAGGCCCCGAGGAGGCCGCAGGGACAGCGTCCGGCTTGTCTGTGGCGGGAACCCTGCCCCCATCGCCCCTGGGAGCCGCCCCTGCTGCCCTCGAGTCAAACCGATATTACCAAAGAAGAACAAGGCCAACTTGACCTGAGCCCCAACTAAAGTCACATCTGAGTTCCTCTCCTCACCCCTACTCTGTTCTGTCCCCCCACAAGATGTGGGAACATTTTAAGGGTGATCTATTAGTCCCTCATTATTCAGTTCAATTCAGCCTGTATTAACTAGCCACCTGGGCTGTGCCCTCTTTCCAGCCATGCCAGCGCCTGGCTGTGGAGCCCAGCTCCAGGCCTGGTTGAGACCACCTTCCTTCCTTCCCTCCCCCTACCCCAGACCCCGCCACGTCCTTCCTTGTGTCTGTCCTCTGAGCTGAGCTGGCAGGGATAATGACGGATGATGGGTCCCCATGGTCCTATATGCAAAGCAGTGGCTCTAAAGCCCAGGTCTGACATAGGAAGCCTCTTGGGCCTGTCTCCCAGCCCAGTTCCCAAGTCTTCCCCAGCAGGCCTGGCCTCCTTGGTCCCCTCACCCTAGCCAGGGTTGCCTGAGCCGTCTCCACTTTGCCTCAGTTTCTTGAGGGTCCTAAGCACCAAGCCTAACCCCTTCCCTGCCCACGGAGAACTCTTTTCTTCCATCCCACTGGGATGTCTGCGTCACCCTGTCGTCAGCTGTGGGAGCAAATGTCATTGCTGTCTCCAGCAGGTGACAGATTCTTTTCAGTTATCTATTCATGCTCAGTCATCAGCCACTGTCACCTACTCAGGCGATTGGCACGGAGGCCAGCTTCCCTGCCGGCCACTGAAGCCCTCAGCAGTTCCCTCAGGACTTCCCTCAAGGAGGTGATCATCTTGCTAGAAAGAGAAAAGAATGCCTAAGGAACTTTTAGAGAGTAAAACAGAGTGAAGCCTGGATGGAGAGTGGAAAGGTGCTGAACGAAATACAGGCTGCAGACGGTGCGTGCTCTGTGCTGGCAGGCGACTGGGAGTCGGTGTGGGCTGGAGGGACCCAGGGGCCGTCATGGAGGGAAGCTCCAAGCAGGCCTCGAAGAGTGGGCAGAGAATGAGGAGGACAAGTGGGAAGTCGCAGATAGCTGAATCCCAAGCAAAACCGACCGAGCAGCACCGTAACGATGAGGTAGACCGGTGCCCTCGGCCGGGAACAAGGGAGGACCCCGTGGGGGAAGAGCAAGGCTCTGTTTCCTGCCGTCCCTGCGGCCTTTCCGAAGGAGGGCGTGTGGTGCTCAGGCCTCTCTCTGGCCCGTCGTCCAGCCAGCTGCGGGCCGGGCAGTTCTAGACAGCCGCTCACGGAGGAGAGGGAAGCAGGCGGGGAGGCCCCGGCAGCGAGGGGCACGAGAGGGGCCGAGGCCGTGCACGTCCGCCTCAGTGCCCAGGGAAGAGGCTCTTTCAGCCTGCCCGGGAGTGGGCCGGCCACAGACTCTCTGTTGGTGCAGGCAGACAGTCAGGAGGGGGAGGGGAGGGCAGGACCTGGATCCACAGCCAGAGACAGGCCCCCAAGGCAGCCTGCAGAGCAGCGGAAGAATGGCCTCAGAAGAGAGGTGTCCGTCCTGCCGCTTGTGCTCACGTGGTCAAAGCACAGCCCTCAGCTCCCAGGGTCCCTTCCCTGCTGCCAGGGTGCAAAGCCTGCCCCAGCCCGAGTCGCCCGCCCCAGCACCACCTTCACTCTCTCCCTTCGCAACAAGGGGTCCTCTCTGGCCACTTCTCTCGGCCTCACCCTTTCCATCTCCTCGGCCCTTTACTAACTCACCGCTGGACTCCAGAACCCCCCATGTCTGGGCCTGTCCACACAGCGGGAGCCACCGCCCCCTCTGCCTCCTGCTCCTCCAGGCCGGGCCCCACTCCATTCTTGCCCCCCACTGCATGCCTGCCACACTGTCTTTCCACGCCAGTGTTTTCATCCACAGCTCTCCTGCGCATCTCGGATCCTCAGGTCCCCAGCAGGGCACAAGACGCAGCAGGGCCTCGGGGACCAAATGCACAGGCTGGATGAATAGCTGCTGCGAGTGAGGCTCAAATCAGTGCAGTTTTTCAACTAAAATAGGAGAAAACACCCATTGGCATCAAACTCTGCCAGATTCTGATTGGCACCAACCCTGCGACAGTCAGTGGTCAGCGAGAAATGTAAAGGGGTTGGGAGAAAGGGGAGGCAACGAGACACATGCACCTAACCTAACAACTGACAGGCCCGGGGTGGCACGAGAGCAAAGACAAAGTATGTAACGGCTTCTCTGAGCACCGCCAGTCTAAGGAGCTAAACAGTGGCATGGAGCGGCTGGTGCCACGGCTCCACCCAAGTGGGTGGAAGAGTTTAGGTGGATGGAAATTGATCAACGGCCGGTCACCAACCCGCTAGAAACTCTGCAGGAAGAAAGGAAATGGGAGGTGCCCAGAAGTGGGTGAAACAACAATTCTTCTGCACACGGTTAAGCAAGCAGAGTGACAAAACCACGATGGACTTGTCTCCGACAACTATCTCTCATTTTACTAGTTGCCCTGCAGTGTCCCCGGAGCTGTCTAGAGCGTGGTCTCTCCCAGCTGCTCTGCTTTCCTGGGTGCTGAGTCCAGCACGTCATCCTTGCCCTGCCGTTGCCGTCTTCAGGATAAAATGCCCTCCCCGCAGCTCTGACTGCTGGCTCTCCCATCAGGGCGGACGCTGAGGGGCAGCTCTAGGTCAAGGTAAATGACGGCTCCCTTGAAGACAGACTCCTCAAATCTCCAGAGAGAGGAAGTGAACTGGGCTCATTCTCCAGCGACAGACCCTGGAGTGGGAGGTTCTGTGGGGCCCTGAGGCTCCTGGTGCCACATAATGGTATTTAATGCTCTGGTGGCAGAGGAAGGCCCCAAACATACCCCTCTCAAGTGCTCAATTTCAGGAAAGCGAGCTATGATAACGTGGCCATTAGTAAGGGAAAGAATCAAAAGGAACTGTTTAAAGAGCAAAACGCCACAGGAAGCCTTGGAGAATGTTTGAAAATGGGAAAAAAAGGTGTCCTGCAGAATAAAAAGACTAGGCCCATGACCGGATGTCACAGCAGCTCACCGCGGAGCCTTCTCGGCCACTGCGGGCAGAGAGCTTCCGCTCCCCACGCTCGCCCGTGGGGCCACTCACAGACCCCGGAAGCGGGAACTGAAGAGTGCTTGGGCTGCGGAAGTTTCCATCAGCGCAAGAACGAGGGTGAGACACACAGAACCCCAGACGTACACATTTTGCAAACGAATGACAGACGTCCATCCAGTCCCCCGATGACACGCAGAGCTGAGGGACAAGGACCACACCGTCCCAGCCAGCCCTTGCATACCCAGAGCCTCACCACCCCTCGAGGACTCCCCGGGAGCCACAGGACCCCGCCAGGAGAGGTGCATCTACCCTTCTTGCCAGACCTTGGGGAAAACCCTAGCTGCAGATAATGTGCACACAAGTGCTTTGAAAAATAGAGCATTCTCTACTGGCCACAGGTACTATTACTACCCTTAATGTAACAGTATCACAAAACCCTCAAATTCCTGTTTTTCTGGCCCAAACATTGTAAGACCTCAGGAACGTTTGCCCAAAACCTTTGGGAGGGCTGTTGTGAATCCACCGGGCACCTGTGGGCATATTAGAAAAATGTATCCCGCTCTGGGTGGGACCAAGGCAGCTGGCACCCTGCTGGGCCTGCTGAGTGGGGCCGGGTCTCTGCCCCTCGGTGAGCCCCCCTGTGCAGGGCACACCGTGCAGAGCCACAGGTGGAAACCAGAGGATTCCGAGGGGAGATGGCCTTTAGTATTTATGGCTGAGCATCTGAACAGAGGGCAGGGCGACGAGGGCAGGGGCAGCGGCTTGTTCACCTGCGCAGGGACGGGAAACGTCGCTGCCACGGACAGTTGCCCTTCCGGCTGGCCAAGGGAGGTTTGGCGTCTACTGCAAGTGATCCAGGAGAAACTGGCCTTGAAGCCCAATGGGATTCTTCATGTTAGACAGTCTTTTTTTTTTTTCTTAATTCAAATTTGATGGAAGTAGAATAAACACACAGAAAAATGCACATGCCACAGATGTCCAGGCCAGGCACTCACCAGACACACGGGCCTGTGTGGTGAGCAGCTAGGTCAGCAAGGGGAATAGCAGCCCCAGGTCCCCTGTGGGCTTCCCAGCGGCTGCCTTCCCCAACAGTAATCACTATCCTGAAATCTGACCCATGGATTACTTTTGCCTGTTTTTTGAACTTTACATAAATGATTGCAAATGCTATCTAGCTCTTTTATGTCTGACTTCTTTTGCTCAACAGTTGTTTTTGAGCTGAACCTGCTATTGCATGGAATCGTACAGTATTCCATTGTAGAAATAGACCACGATTTATTTATCCATTATACTGTTAATGGGCATTCAGGCAATTTGACTTTCTTTTTAATTGACTTTTTTTTTTCTGATCGCAAAGATAATCAAATAGTCATTCTAAAAAATGTTCCCATTTTCCAATCTCATGGAGAGCTCCAGGGTCCCCCTGGTTCTCAACATCTAGGCTTCACTTCCTTCCTTCACTGCTTGCAGCTCCTCTCACTAGCATTCACCCCTTGGGCCCTTGCCCTACTTCTCAGCCTTCCTGCCCCAGCCCCAGCCAGCCCCCAGGAGCGGTGCCCTGCTCTGCCTCCTGCCCCAGGTCTGCAGGCTCGCTCAGGTCCGGCACCAGAAACCCCTGCTTTCCTCCCCAGCTGGCAGGCCTGCCCAGGGCTGCCCTCCCACTTGGCTTTGATTCGTTGCCTCACCCCGCAGCCTTCTCAGTAGCCACTTCACCGACGACAGGGAAAGCCCAGAGCACAGCAGCCTTAGCCTTCCTCCCTGACCCCTGACATGCCCATCGACAGGGCCTCCTCTCCCCCAAGGCCTGGCCGGGACCCCCCTTCCCCATCTCTGGGACTTGGCTCCTGCAGTCTCTTCCCTCAACCCTGAAATCATCAGCCCTTCTCTCTCTCTAGGGGGTCTTCCTCTCAAGCTGCTAATATGGCCCCTTCCTTCACTCTGGGGACCCCACAGTGGCCCCCAACTCACCCCACGGCAGCTCTGGAGCCTTGCCCACCACCAGCCTTGCTAAGCCCGCAGGCCGTCGACGCGTAACCTCTAGGTGGCATTGACATTGCCACACATGTCGTGACTCTTCCCTTGACCTCCTAATCGCTCTCTGGCGGTTCTCTTCCTGCACCTGCCCCTTAAATGACAATTTTCCCCAGCGTTCCAGATTCGTCTCTTTCTTTTGGGGGCCTCTTCTGTCAACCACACAGAATGTGGGGGCTCCCACCTCTCCCATCCCTATCCCATCCCTCCCCCTGAATTCAGGCTTCCTATCTAGACATTCCATCTGGAGGTCCCAGAAGAGCCTCAGAATCTCAGGGAGATGCCTTTTGAAGAAAAGCATATCAGAATTTTGCATTGAGAAAAGAAACCAACAAGTGTGTTTGCAACACAAGTTACACCCTGTGCAGCCCATGGCAGCGTGGCGGCTGGGTTGCAGCCAGGCTGCCTGTCCCTCCTGCGCACCATGACCCCGGATCACACGGGGTGGGGGTGCCTTGCACACTGCCCAAGAGGTACATCAGAATTCCTGGCAGAGTGCGGGATGTTTATGTTTACCAGAAGGAAACCTGGATTTAAGAAGTTGAGAAACACACCGGGGAGTAGGACTCCGGAGCCAGCAGGAGTGAAGGCCCTGCCGCACCAGGCATTTTGAGCAAAGCTCAGTGACCTGACTCTTTACAATGGCGGGGTTTAAGCCGTGCTTCAGTGAGAGATAGAAGACCTATAAGTGGGGTACATGCAGTGAAAAGACCCAGAGAGGGCAGCCCGGCCAGAGCCGTGGCCTCCCACCGAGGGACACAGGCAATCCATGCCACCCACCAGGGAGAGGCCTGGAGACACGTCTCCCCCTGCTTCCTTCTCCTGGTGGCGGCCAGTGCCTCTCAACCCAACTGGAAGGGTGGACGTCGTCCACGAACGTCAGCCTCCTGTGGCCCCGAGCGGGGCTGAGGGGGTCGGAGGGTGGATCAGGAGGGGCAGATGGAAAATACTGGGCACAGAGGCCTTGCTGGGGATAGGCCTGGGAGAAGAACGTGACAAGGAGCACACACGGGATGACTGCATCAGCTCCATTCAAGACATACAGCAAGGCTGAGCACTGTCCCTGACATTGCGGTAGAGACCAGGAGGTAAACGGGAAGGACCCAGTGACCTCCCTGGAGCCGTCCCCCTCCCACCGTTTGCCCTCCTCCTGCCTTGTCTGGAAGGGTCCCCAACCAGACCCTCACCAGAGCGTCCGCGTGCTTGTCCCAGCGGAGGAAGAGCTAAGGCGAGGCAGGGTGGGTGGGGTGGAGCTGGCCTGCCCTCCTCCTGCCTCCACGTGTTTAGGGAAACTGCCCGACACGCTCCCGCCCAGTGAGAAAGCTGGCAGAGGCATGAAGTAAAGATGCATCGAGCAGGTCCCCAGGGGCTGGTTTCAGGAGCAGCAGCTCGGGGGCAGCAAGAACATGTGGCAAAGCCTGTTGGATAAGAGAAATGAGTCCTCAAAAGCAAAGCTCAAAAGCAGAGCTGACCAACATGTTTCCAAGTGGAAATTCTCACGGGGGTGGGGTGGTCTGAGGAGACGCACTATCTTACTGAACACTATTTCTAGTGGGGACCGGGCACACCAAGGAGAATGATGACACTCCACTGTGGGCACTTAAACTGCCAGCTGCCGGGAGAGAGCTGCAGAAAGCACAGTCCAGGGAGCAAGGAAGTAATGACAGCTTGGAACTTCGGGTGGACAAGTGTCAGCAGGTGCGTGTGTGGGGAGCCTGGCCTCCAGCGTGGCCTGCAGACAGGGACAGGGTCTGGGCGCCCCTGAGCACACGAGGCACTGAAAGGGTGGGATCACCGCCTGGGAGCAAAATAGAGCCCATGACCCTTGACACAAGCAAGGTGCTTCTGCATCTGAAACCGACGTGCTCTATTCATGCTACCTTAAGATGTTACCAGGCTTTTCCTAATCCGGAGAAGGGTGCCAGGGAGCTCGGGGGTTCTAGAAAGAAGAGGGCTGATCTGAGCTGTCTCTGTCCAGCCTTTAGGATATGTCAGCAGGGATGGTGGATCAGCTCACGAATCCCACAATATCAGGGCTAAGGCACCCTTCGGGCTGTAAGGATCCACTGAAGAAAGCAGGTAAGCTCTTCTCCCCAGAGAGTTTTCTATGCTGAAAATAAATTTGAAGTAGGGTTTAAAGAGCTGGAAAGAGCCTGGTGAGGGACGCCCTGCAGTGGAGGGGACAAGCCCTGCGCCTGACCCACAAGTCAGTCCCCAGTGCCTCTGCCCTTGGCAGAAGGCCCAGCTGCAGATTTCTTGCATTTCAGGCCATGGTGGAGTGTGCACAGCGCTGTCATCTGTGCGCTCTTCCTGTGCGTGGCCAGTGAAAGGCAGGTGAGGAGGTGTGGTCTGAAAGAAACCAGAGCGGTTTCCAAGCAACCATCTGCCTGGCGGTCTCAGCAGAAAGCAGGGTTCCCTTCCCTCCCTCGGCTGAGCCCAAGGCTGGGGAATTGGTCTTGACCAAGGCCAAGCCAGGGGAGGGGGACAGGGCAGGGTGGCCAGGCAAGAAGTCACTTCACACTTCCAGTTCATGGTCCAGGCTCAAGGTCCCCGAGAGAAATCATCAGGGATGATCGTGAGGCCGCCCTGAGGACCACAATGGTGCAGAGCCTACCAGCTCTGCACAAAGGCTGGGGCTGGGGGGTGGGCGGGGGATGTAAGAGCACTTGCTTTGCACAGCTGTGTCCCTCCTTCCTCCCCTGAAGGAGCCCCCCTGCCAGAGTTGAACTGCAGGGGAGGCAAGCACATGCCCCACCCCACCTACCAGCCCCAGAAGCAGATGGAATTCCAGGACTTAGTTTCGCACTCTTCCAGCCCGGGCCTTCCTTTCAGCAGTTTTGAGCTTTCCCCCTCCTGTCTTTCTCCCCTAGAATGACCTACTGCTGCTCCAGGTGGCTACCTGCAGGCCGGAAGGGGCAGACTTCCTTCTGAGCAGGCTTGTTCCCCTCCTGTCCCTCCTCATCTGCCACCTCTCCCCGTCCCTGCCAGTCCGCAGCTGGCTTTGTTTTCTTTCTCTACAAGCTGCAGTGGCTGAGACAGGAGCCAGGAGAAGAAAGGGCACACCTGACTACCTGCTGGCGGGCTCATGAGGTCATCACCCAGCCTCGCAGGCATCCCAAAGACTTTTGAGGACAAAAAGAGGAAAAGACCTCCACCAAAGATTCCTTCCACACCCCCCCCCCAAGTGGCTCCTGCCTCCAGCCATCCCAGAAAGACGTCCAGATTCAGAGCAGCTCGCCTCTCAGAGAAGAGCCTTCTCGGCTTTTGGGCGAAGCCAAAGGCTCCCAGTCATGCTGCCTCATAGCTTCATTTGGAATCTGAAAGAGCTCAGCGTGCCTCTGGTTGCCATGCCGGTGGGCACGAATGCGTGGGGCTCCCTGCACCCGCGCCCCAAGGGAGGGAGGAGGAAGAGCAGGGTGCCCACGTCGAATGACAAGGCCAGCGCAGTAGGGAATGGGACAGGGTGAGAGCAGGCGAGCCTAGGAGGTGGAGCTCGGTCTGGAAGGCGGCTGTGGGAGCGGGCTGGGGTGTTGGGGTGGAAGGAAAGGCGTCCTCCTGAGACCCTCGGCCACCCCGTCCACTTCCCTGCATGCAGGCCCTTCTGCACCGCTGGCCCCACCGCTGCCCCCCCCCCACAGCCTCCTCCCGTGCTTCGAGGTGGCCTGAGGACAGGAAGAAGCCATCAGGGGGACCTTTGCTGGCTAACGGGATCCCTAAGGCCTGGCAGAAGCAGACGGGTCTGGTGGTTCCCCTCACGGCCCTGTCTACTTAGGCGGGCATGCCCCCGCGTGCTGCGTCTTCCCGCCCGGCCTCCTCTGCGTGCAGCTGCGCCCCGCCCTCAGGAATGCCTTTGGCTCCTCCTCCTCCACGTCCACCCGTGGCCATCTCCTCTTGGAGCCCTCTCTCTCCTACCACTGTATGCGTCCTGGCCGCCTCTCTCGGCCCGCTTCTTTCTCTCCACTTCCAAACAGCGAGCGAGGGCCGACACCCCGAGCTGGTCACAGACAAGAGCGCCATGGCCTGGGGGAGCCTCGCGATGTCTGAGGACAGACTCGCCCTCCCTTGCCTGCCTCTCCTGCAGCCCTGTGCCAGCCGTGAGACCCACGGGTTCTGGGAAGCAGGCCACACTGCAGGGAGGAAGTGACCGACCATTTCCCACCTTCTCTTCGCCTCATCCAAACATGCCTTGCCCTGAGGCTGGCGCCTCTCGCAGCTCTTAGCAGGGCAGCGGCTCTGCTTCTCCGCCTGCCCAGGCTCCACACCTCGGCAGATCCTCAAGGCCAGTGCCCTCCTGGCTGGTGCCCGGCCCTCCTGGCCATCCTAGCCCCTCCCTGCGATGCTTGCCCTTCCTCTCGGAGCCCCCACGCCACCCAACCCTCCTCTTCACATCTCCATCTATCACCATCCGGTGGACTTCCACATTCACCTCCCATGGGGCTTGGAAAAATGCCTGGCACATAGTAGGTGCTCAATAAATATTTGTTGAATGAATGAATTGAGATCTCTGGCCTTAGACTCACCAATTTTATCTCTGCACCTATAGGGCTCTGCCTAGACAATTTACCCCTCAACGCCCCCGCCACCAGGAGCCTTGTCACTCTCCTCCGCTTCGCACCCCACTCCACAGCCACACCTGGCACCCAGCGTCATCCACAGAGCCCCACCCTAGCTCTCCACCACTCGCTTTTCTGGAGGGGCTTCTGCAGCTGTTCATCCCAACGTGAAGCTCTCCGGCTCCATATCACGCTCTTTCTTTACCTCGTGGTCGACCTGTTTAAAACTCTTCCCTGAATGCTGGGCTTGCCGTGCTGCTCTCCACCTTTGGAACAACGGAACTTTCATCTCCTCGAGTTTTACACTTCAGCTCTGCTAAGGGAAAAACGCAGAACTGCCACTGGTCCACCCAGGTGCGTGGTGGACAGCTCAGCCAGGCCCTTCTGCTGCAGTCAGTTTTGCTAACCCCCGTTGGCCCTTTCCCTGTTCCCAGAGGTTACCACTGCCCTCAATCCCTGTCCCCATTCCTTGCCCTCTCCCTTGCCGCTGACAACGTCCACTCTCGTCTACTGACTGACAAACATCGGGCCATCAGCTGTGGCCTCCTTTGCAGCCCTCCCTCACGTCATCTCTCCATGCCACCCCCCACAACATACCTCTCACCCTTTTTTAGGGAACTTCCTCTGCCTGGGCTCTGGGACCCGCCTGCCCTTCTGCTTACCCCAAACGGCCCCCAGCAGAGCACTCCTTTCCCCAGGACACGAGCAAATTCCTCCTGCTCCTGCTTCTCTCCCCTCACTCAACGTTCCTCCCGTTAGTCGTAAACCTTCCCCCCCCACACCCCTTCCTTAGGCTAGCATCCTCTTTAAAAAATGCCATTCACCGGGAATCTTCTGGAAGGATCTGCACAGTCTGCAGAGGCTTACTCCGCCCAGTGTAACTGGCTCCTCTGCTCCCACCAGTCTAAGGAATCTGAGCTCCCAGAGGGTGAGATTCCCTCTCCATTGCCACATCCTATAACTTTTCCTTTCCCTTTTTATTATAGAGGAAATACGGGCTTATTCAAAAGAGAGAATCAAAAAGTGTGGGACCCTCTTACCCTACCCTGAATCCCATTGTCCAGAGGACATAGTGTTAAAGGTAGAGCATGTATCCCTTCCAGACTTCTCCGTGCACAAACATAACCTCATTTTATGCACACAAATAGAAGTCTGTTTTTAAAAAGTAAGTGGGATCCTGGGGCACCCGGTGTCCTGTAGCTCGCTGCATTTCCGTTGCCGTGCGGCACGTCTCCACGCCGCCGCAGCGCACACCCGCTGCACCTCGAGGCCCGGGGTGCTCCATCCTCCAGATGTGCTGCGAATGTAGCCACAGTTAACAATCGCTTGGGTTGTTTCATTTTTGGGCATTGCCACACTGCCACGACTGCCCTTGCACATATGTCCTCACAAAGTCATGTAAGTATTTCTGTTGTAGAGAGTCCCCAAACTGGAAGTCCTTTTTATATTTAAATATTTGATACTGTTAAACGGCCCCCAGGAGGGCTGCGCCAGCTCCCACACCCACCCACAGCACACGAGGGCGCTTCCTCCCGTGCCTGTGCCGGCACCTGGCAGCCATTTCCTCATGGCACCTGCAGCCTCGGCCCTGCCCCCCAACTCCATGACATAGACATTTCTCTTGGATTATTCCTTACCTCTCCTTCCCAAACCCCCTCCAGCCATCCCCCAACACACAGCCCGACTATGTTCCTCTGCCAGCCCTTCCCTGCTGCTCCCCAAGTTCTCTGCGGGGCTCCTCTGTTGCCTTCGTGCCCATGGCCTCAGAGGGGCCCCTTGCCCCAGGCAACTCAGCCCCTCTTCTCCACACACAGCCAAGAGCAGCGCAGCCAAGCGATCCAGACAGCTGCCCCGTGCACGAGGGCTGCACAGGTGAGTGTGAGAAAAGAAGAACTCAGATCAACCCTCTAATTCATGCATTCGACAAATATTTATTGAGTACCTAGTAAGTGCCAGAGAGGCTGGGGAGGACGGTGAGGCGAACCAGGTCAGGTCAGTCTCAGAGGGAGAGAGACACTAATCTAATAATCACACAAATCAGTGGACGGTTGCAAACGAGAGTGGCTCATGGACATGCCCCTGACAGCTGCCTGGCTTGAGGATCTGGGAAAGTGCTCCCCGGGGAATGGAGTGGAAGTGGAGGAGGGCAGGCTTTGACCAGGTGAAGCAGGAGGGAAGAGCTCTCCTCACTGAACACAGGCCGGGGCCAGAGGGAACCAGGCACGGCCCAGGGACCTCAAGAAGACAGGATGCAGTCTGACATTTAGCTGAGGGTGTGGCGGGCCTGGGGGTAGACGCAGGCCGTGAGGGAGGTGTGTGTTTTGTGAGATTCCTGCTCTTGACCTTGCCTGCATTTCTAACTATGGGAAATAACAGGAAAATCCTCCGTCCTCCGCTGGCTCCTCTGAGACCGTGGGACCTGGGGGTTAGGAGGTACCGATGGGGAGAGGCAGGTGGCAGAGGCCTTCGCCCCACCTTTTATCCACTACCCTGGTGGTATCGCTAGGCTCTGTCTTTGCAGATGCAATGCTTCCCCTTGGCTGGACACTCACAAGCTTCCTGCAAGTCACTGGAGAGACAAAAGTAGCATCTGGGCCACAGCAAAGGCAGGCAGGCCAGGGTGGGGGCAGTGTAGCTTTGGACCAGTCCACTCTTCTGTTTGGCCACACCTGCCCTGGCTTCGGGAGGCATGTCCTCCCCACCTCTGGGGACTGTGCCAGGCAGCGCTTTCTTGCTGGGTGCATGGGAAGGGTTCTATTTTTTCTTTCACTGGTGTTTTCTCCTCTTGGAATCTGGGCACCTCTCAACAAAGGCTAAGAAATGCTGATCGCTGTGGATAAAAGAGAGTCACTTAACTTGGACATTGGCCACTGGCCCCATCATCCATCTAACTTAAGTCTCTCCAAATGTTGGTCTGACCACTGGCTGCCCTATCTGGCTACTTAGAGGCTTCCATGGACACCATCCTAAATGGTGGAACAGGTGACATAGAGTCTAGAGCCCCACCCCAGCTACCCCCAGCCTTCCAGCCAAGAACTACTCACTCTCTACCAAGAAAGTCCCCAGTGACCTACAGCCAAGCAACTCCCTCCTTGCCTCCCTAGGAAGGATGCCCTATCCTGTCTCCCCAAGGAGACTGAATATCCCCTACTTCCACTGAAGTCTGCAATATATTAAGTGGTCCTCTCCTCTTCACAGCACCTGCCCAAGCCTATGTTTAGATGCCTCAAGCCTAATCTTTCAACTAACACAGAAATGCCAAGGCCTAGCCTACTTCCCTGGCCACCCCACCCCCTTTTCTGCAGCCAGGGCCCGTGACTGGGGACTGCACACATCAGTAAGCCCATGGCGACATGGACTAAATTCACCCTTGTGCCCATCCACACTGATTACCAACCACTAACCCCTGCCTGTGGGAGTCCAAGGCACTCGATAGGTTTCTGACCTTGAACTGGTAGCGAAGAGGGAGATCCCCAGGAGGGAAAAACCTAATTAGAATACTCCCCTTCTTTCTGGATTTTGGTTCTGAAAGTGGAATTAAAAGCCTAGCAGCTCTTGCACTTCTCAACCCAAGAGACCTCCATATAGTTCCATTCCATTCCAAAGACCCCTGATTAGAAGGACAATGACAACAGCACTAAGATTCCAAAATAAAGAATGGTGCCAGACCCTTTAGGAGATCAAAGCTTTTGAGAATTAATGCAGTTAATTCATGGAGAAAATGATGTGTGGGTAATTTCCGGACTCCTTTCACCTGGGCAGACACATGGCTCCCACCAGAGCTCTCCCCGCCAAGGCTCCAGCCCCCAGCCAGGAGACATTGTCTCACTACGGGCTGGGTTCTGGCTCAGGTCTAAATGGGCTGAAGTGCCAATGGGGACAGTACTCAGCGACCTCAGTTCACCAACAGAACCTGGGGAACCATCCTTTGCCTAAAGGAAGGTGCAGCCCCCGAGGGCAGCTCCCACTGGAGGGTGCAGGGGCCAGGCCACCCCCGTCCTTAAGAAACTCCTCCAATATTTGATAGTGAGTAAACATCAGAGGGTAGAAAGTACTGTTCCTGTGCATCTTCTCAATCCCCAGTTCATCTCAGTGAGCTGCAAACTGCTCGCCCAGAGAAGACAGTCTGAATCAGCTTCACCCTGGCCCCTGGCCGGGCCTGGCAGTGGCAGCTCCCCTCCTATCCCGCGGAAACAGGAGCTGGGCTGCCCCACCTGGAGTAGTTACCCACCCACTCTGTCCAGGAATGTAAATACACAGCTCCTTGGTGGAGTCCCCGGAAGCTCTGCTCCTTCCAAAGTTGAAAGCAATGATGATCTGCTGGGGAAGCTGAAACTCCAAAGGAAACTGCTGAAAAAAGGAGGCCAGGAGCTTGGAATCCCCAGAAAACCAAGTGGGGAGGAGGATGCTTAAGGAGAAAGGGCATCTCCTGGCAGGGGCTAAGATCTTCCCATCACTGCTACCCGACTTCTGCCCATTTCAGAGTCATGTGTGTGCCTCGGTGAGGGCCGGGGAAAGAGGACTCCCGCAGAGCCTCCCGGCCGGCCGCGCTCACAGCTCTGTTTTGTGTCTGCCTGCTGTAGGGGTGGGTGTGTGTGAGGTGGAGTGGGATGGTGAGGGGCTGCCTTCCACCACTTGAAGTTCTAGAAATCCGTGGACACACCCTTATCGTGGCTGGGGGCTGCGGACCCACGGCAAGAGGCAGCAGCCTTTGCGATGTCCACCTCCTAGGGACAGGGTGGGGTGAGGTGTGCAGCTCATGACAAGGGACAGGAGGAGGAAGCAGCAAGTCGGCGCTTTCCCCTCTACATCTGGGTATGGGTTTCACATGCATTTCTTGGCCAAGAGGCATCTCAGTGTGCTTTTTAAGCTCCTGTCCCTCCTCCTAAGCCTCCTAATTAATATCTACTATGTGAATTATTTATTGGGAACAGATGTTGGAGTTTAAAGAGCATTGAGCAAAGATCCTTTGCTAATCAATTTATTTTAACAGGTTTACATATTTACTACAAACCAAATTGGAGAGTTCTCTGCCACTGGAAGCCTGAGCTCCTGCCAGCCGTTTCCAGCTCGCCCCAAGCTCGCTGCCTACTCAGTAGCTCTGCCCACCCTGGCCAAGGTGCCCCCTTCTTTTGGTGTTCTAATTTGAGCTGCAGGAGTAGTCTAATTTGCTCCGGAGAGTCTTTGGGTTGGTCATGCAATGAGATCCGAGGTCATAAATGGTCACTCAGTGAGATCTGGGCATGTCATTCCAGGCTTTGAGTCTCGTTTGCTCAAGCCATGCCATTAAAATATTCTTGGGATTGAGAAAAAGTCAGCCTGACATTCTAACTAAATGACCCCATCTCTGCCTCTGCACAGGGCCTCTTCTCGAGGGGTGGTCAGGGAAAGCTGCACTTTGTGGAGCTTCAGTTCTAAGTCCACAGTGAGCTCGATAAGCCCTGATAAGTGACAGCAGCTTAAAATACGCTAGCGGAGGGCAGGGCGGGGGTTGGGTGGAGAATAAATGACCCAAACAGGTGAAGGCCTTGCTGTCCATAAGCAGCAGCAGCCCAGGAGACGGCCAGGCCTGCACCTGGCGTGCTGCTGCCCGAGCAGGGTGAAGAGGGGCAAGGCGAGCTCCGCCCCCAGCCCTCTGCCAGCGCTGCCTCAGCCACCATGGGTTCTGGAACCACCCCCAGCAGGGGAGAAACCAAGGTGCTTTTGAAATTCCACAGGGATTCCCATGCCCACCACAGCCCAATTCCATCTGCTCAGCTGCTCTCGAGCTCAGTAGAGCTGCCCCAGCAGGGCGATGGTCTAAAGGACAGGCAGGGGGCAAGAGCGGGTAAGTCACTGCAGAGGGAGCTGCCTGTCTGCCTCATTACTGATCTTCCCGCCTCCCCAACACCACAACCCAGGTCGGTAGACCAGGAGTCCTGAGTGACTCTGCAGTCTCAGGGCGTAGTCTCCTCCTGTGAGTCTGCCCTCACCCTGGAGGCTACAGGAGGTGGCTGAGAAAAAGTTGGCTTGCTTTCGCCCAGACCTCCAGGGCTATCACTGATCCAGGACCCATTTTTCGGTGAATTTCTCACCGTCTTGTGTTTGTGGCTAAGGTTCATCTGCAGGTGCCACTGTAAATATTTATTCGAGACAAGTATCCAAGGAAGAAGTAAGTCCCAGTAACTGGAGATGTGGACTTGTTGCCCCCGGGACAAGGCCGAAGAGGGTTCTCTGAAGAGCAGGTGGCTTGGGCTCAGAAGAGTCATACAAGGACCATACAAACAAGGAGTCATAAATTCTGGATAGTTCCATTTCCCTGATGCACAGGTAAGGTGCTATCAGGTACTTTGAGTTGCCTCCTCAAAGAGTGACTTATGACCCTGGAGTTGAGGGGGGAAACAAGCTGCCCCTACTTCTTCCCAGGCAGAGTGGGGAGGCGACTGGGGGTGGGGGGCTTGGGGCTCTGCCTCTGGCTGAAGTGCAGAAGAACCCATGACTATGACCGCCCCAACACAGGTGCTGACAGCAAACACTGTCCAAAATTCTCTGATGGTTCTGCAGTGTTTTTGGAGGCCTACTCCTGCTATTCCTGGTCTGCCCTGTTTGTGAGAGAGCTCATCTTCTGGATGCCTCTGTCAGTGGTCAAAGTGGGAGCCATTGTTCAACTGGGGGCCTGGGCCTGTGTCACACAGGCCAGGGAAAGCCTCCTGGGTCCTCGTGTCTCCACAGTGAACTTTGCAGGGCAGGTAAGGGAGTCTGTCTCCAGAGAGGGTCTTAAAAGCAGTCATAGCCATTCAACCTTTGGGTATGGCTCATGACAGCATCAGGGCCCACAGGCCGATCCCCATCACAGACTCCCTACTCCATAGCTCTTAAAGCCCTCATAGCACACGACAGTCCATATGGCCCTGAGGCAGCAACTTCTCTCAGGTCTTTGTGGGGCTGGGGGCGGGGCTCCATTTCCTGGGTCTTTTTGGGACCAAAGTTTCTGCCACAGCCAGTAAAACCAGATCAAGTGGAGAACAGCACAGCATTTAGGGAAGGATGGGGCTTGGCAAGCCAAGAAGGGGCCATTGCCCCTGGGGAGGGTGACTCCAGAGAGCACCAACAGCTGAGAGGCTGGAGTCCCCAGCAAGGGGCAGGCTCTTCACTTCCTTCCAAACGCTAAGACCCCATGCACTGGGGTTTGATCAGGACCGTTTGATCAGGGTACACATTGGTCACTCCACCTCAAAGACATTTCCCTTCCAATTCTTTGGGCCAGGCAGGCAGCTCAAGGCTTCTTTGGACACTTTTCTTCAGGAAGTTAGCCCATGCTGATTAGGCAGGCAAGAATATGTAGTTTCCACACGTTTTTAAGGGAGCAGGAAGATACTTTTGAGGGGGATTCACTGCCATGGCCCATAGAGGATCCCATGCCCTCCTAGAAGTCCTTCATGGCTCAGGAGGAGGGGAACTTCCTACTGGCTCTTATGTCCCTAGACCCTATGTACAACTCATCTAAAAGTGTGAGCAGTGGGGCCTGCTCAGGCTCTGGTCTCCAGCAGTTAGAGCTCAAATTGATCTACCTCCTTGGATGATGGAGTCCATGATTTCACGCAAATCCCTAGCCCCTCTCCACCCCACTGCTGATGTGGATCTTAGAAATGTGCCTATGGTTTTGGCCTTCTTCAAGATCTAGTAAGTAGGTGCATTGCCAGTGCCAACCACGCGCCAGTTCAATGCCAGGAGCTACAGGGGGCAGAGGCAAATGAGGAATTCCCTGCCCTTAAGGGAGTCTGCCCTCAGGCTGGGAGAGCAGGGGCCAGTGTTGCCTTGGCGACCTTGCATGTATCCACATACGTCACACAGGCAAGGTCTCGGACCACAGCTAATCTGAATCTTGGCCTAACGCCTTGTGGTCTTCCCAGAACACCAGAGATGCAGGCCTCTAAGTTTGTGCTTGTGAGGAATCTCCCACTAGCTCTTTCTCCTCTGGGAGGCTGTCATGAAACAGTTTCATACCACCTCTCGGCTCTAGCCAGAGAGAATACTGGAGTGGCGCTCGGGATGGAAAAACTAAGGCAGGAACCATCATGTCGCTGGGTTCGAGCCCTGGATACCCAGAACTTTGGAACTCAGGGTTAGATTTTCCTCTGGATTAGTGTATGAATGAAAGACATTTTCTGTGGGTATCTTAGTAGGGAGCCAATAAAGCCCCCAAACCTTCCCTCATCCACCCCTCCCTTCACTGACAGATTGCATGGTGAAGAAATGTCCCCCAACGTAGTTGAGGACTGATAGCAAAACGCTAAGGAGATCTTTAGTGCTGGGTAGCTTCTTGGAGCAGTCCCCACCCTCTCCCCTCCACGCCCTCCTGCATCCTTTCCTCCCAGGACACCCCATCCAGCTCCTGTTAGCCCTGGCTGGCCCTGCCACCCCCGCGGTGCGCCTGTGCGGTCAGCTGGTAGGAGTCTGGTGGTTTTCACCTGTCTCAGCCCTCAGGCCTACGTGCGGGGAGCGGCCACTGAGCGCAGCTCGGTGAGAGGTGCTCCAGCCCGTTCTGAGTATCACACATCCTCCTTTGGCCTCTTGTCCTGGCCCCTGCATGCCAGCACTTCTTCAAGATTCCCACAGCGGTCCCGAAGAGGCAGCCGCAGCAAGTTCACTTCATAGGAACCAAGCCGTAGGCTTCTCTTACAGACTTGAAAATACAACTCTAAAAGGAATAAAGTTGGCGGATCCCCACCCGCAAAGTATCCCACAATATTAACACCCCTTGGAGGGAGGGGACGATTGTTTGCCTTCATTGGGGGCTCACATCCTGCATCCCTGGGGTGAGTGGCCTCCACCCCAACGCCCTCCGTCTAACGCGATGCCCCTGCCGAGCCTCTCCCGCACGGCGCCCACCTCGGCCCTGCTTGGGGCGGCGGCAGCGCAGCCGGCTCCCCTGCCTCTGGGGGCGGCGGGGGCGAACCGAGAAGCGAGAAGCGTCCCCAGCCTGCAGGACAGCGCCCCCCGCTTCCTCCTGCTTCCCCATCCCCGCCGGACCCTCCTGGCGGTCAAGGCCCTGTTCGCCCTCAGGGCGGGAGGTGTGCCTCTGATCCCGCTGCGAACCCCCCAAAACTGCGCGGACGCCGGACAGAGGCAGCCGTTGGGGGTGGCGGTTACTCAGCGCGGCGGGGAGGGGCGACCCGGGGCCCTCAACGCCCCGCCCCCAGTGGCCCGGGCCACGCGGGGACCTCCCCGGGGGTGGGGTCGAGACGGCCCCGCCCCGCCCCGCCAGCCGGCCCTGCCGCGGGCTCACTCCGCTCTGGCGTCCCCCGGGGGTGGGTGGATGGGACCCCTGCCTCCCCAGACTCCGGGCAGCGGCGAGGACCAACTTGGAGGGTTTACCCGAGACGTCCCTGATTTCAAATATCCTGTCCCGTTGGCAGATGCGCGCCTCCCTGCGCCTTAGGGAACGTTGTCTTCGTGCACTTTCTATACGGTCTCTGTTTGAGCTGAAGAGAAGTGATTGAGGGTTACTGTGGTAGCCCCAGCTAAGTCATATATCTTGACCCACCAGATTGTCCCTGGGGTCAAAAGTGGCTTTGTGGAGGGTCTATAGACGTTACCTTCCAAAGTCCTTGGCTTGCAGGAGTGGACTGTGCCTGGAGAGGACTTGGAGTGAGCAGGAGAGAGATGGGAGCAGGGAGCACCCCAAGACCTCGGATTTTCACTACCACCAGTTAGACCAAAAGCCCTGCCCAGAAGTTGTGGGCACCTCAAGCCCCGCTCCTCTCTGAAACCTCCTGTTCCTCCCCATCCACCTGGAAGCCAGAGGATCTCACTTCCCCACCAGCGCCCTGCCCCAGGCGGCGAGTGGCTGCCTTTCTCCGTGTGCATTCCAGACACTCAGCTCCCTGCACTCCCCAGAGTGCTTCTGTCCCCCTACTCAGGCCCGGACTCTAGCAAGGACACAGGGCTGAGGGGTGGAAAGAGAGGGGGCAAAAAGCAATTTCCCTTCAGTCTGGCCGCTGGAGTGGGCACCTGGAGGAAGTGGGAGTTCACAAGCTGGAAATGGCCGTGGCCAATCTCTAGTGCGCCCCCACCTCCCGAGCCCAAATCGTTCCTTTTAAATAACTGAAGACCTTTCAAAAAATGTCAAGTGAGTCGCCTGTTTCCTGATAGCATTTGTACTGGTGTAAATCCATTAAAATAGGCAGTTTATAACCTCCATGCTTTCCCTGGCGGGCCTGTCCTCTGCCTGCAGCTACCTTCCCTGCCCCCCAAACTCGTCGATGACAACGGTGATTCTCACAAAGTCGTGGTAAATAGTAAGGGAATATACTCAGAAAGGGGGAAGGAAAGATGAGGAGTTGGTTTTAAATTAGTGCTTGGACTGTAAGGCTAGAAGTAAGAGGGTCTTAGCTTTGAAATGCAGATGTGTGTTGTGAGGGTCCGAGGGGGAGCTATTGAAAGGTGAAGAAAACTAGGTTGAGGGCGAGCTCCCCCTGGGGCCGGTGACAATAGGGGAAGGCGCTTAACCTCAGAGGATAGAGGGGAGGGCCCGGCAGGAAGGAGGCAGTACAGCTGGGCGCTGGCCAGGCTGGAGAGGGGCGCAGGAGGAGTGTATACCAGGAGGGGTCTGCACCCCTCGTGAACCAAAGCCATGGGGGAGCCAGAGAGGGAAGGCTTGGGTTTGAGGAGGGGAAATCCACACTCTCCCAGATTCTTTTCTCGGAAGAGCCAATCTCAGATCACCTGAAGACAGGCTCTGGGCTCCACTGTGTCACATTCCCAAATGGGGTGTCCTTGGAAACCCTGGTGATGATAGGAAGAGGGCAGAGGCGTTGTGGGAGGGCCATCAAGCATCAGTGCTAGACATGGGAGAGCAAGGAAGGCCTTGGCCACCAGGAGGACCTCAGCATGCAGGGAGCACTTGCAGTTGACCATGGTTCTCTCAAAGCCGTGGCCAGCCTTCTGGAGGGAGGAGGGCGTCCCTACAGGGGCAGACCTGCTTGTTTGGCTAGCCATCCATCCCATTGGCATTGAAAGCAAAGGACCCAGCGCGAGTGGTGCTTTCAGAAAGAAATCAGAAGGTATAAACTAGGGACCAGAACTTGTGGAATAGAGTTCAAAAAGTCTATATTTTGTCATTTCTGAATGTTTCTATTTCGGTAGACGGTTTTATGTCTCTGTAGCTAAAACCCTCAGACAGCAAGGAAATGGGGACCAGGAAGGCTGTCTTTGTCAACAGCCGGTCTTGAGGGGAGCCCAGATCCCTCCCAAAGAGAATGAGAAGGACTGAATCCTGGGGGTCTGGTGGGCTGAGGAGTATAGGCTGAGGTGGGTGGTCTGGGGCTGGAGTACAGGGCCCTGTGGGTTTCATCCGGGCAGGCCGCGTGTGCCCATGGAGAAACCCGGAACAGGGCTTTTGCACAGCGGTCTGGGTGCTGTGAGGTACCGGGAGAGAGTGGGTCTGGGCAGGTGAGGAGCCGGGGTCACATGGTGCATGGTCAGTTTAATCTCTCTCTGCTCCTTCCAGAATTGTCAGGAAATGGAGCTTGCTGACTTAGTGGGCTATTCCACTTTATTTAGAATTAACCTTGTCTAATAGGACATGTATATGCACTTTGGGAGTGGGTGAAGTGCTACACAAACGAAAGATGATATTATTGCTGTTTGCCACACAATGCTTTAGATTATAATGGATTATTCTCTGCCCAAATCTGGAAAGGCTAAGTCAAGGCAGGTTGCCAAAAGGAAAAGAAGTGCACATAGCGGAGTCAGAGTTTCACCGGAAGTTCACAGCTAGACGTGGAGGACTGGGAAACGGGCGCTCAGCAGGGCTGCAGGGGACCCGCCTCCTGAGCTGGGGCTGCTTGAAGACGTATTCCCAGGGCAGGGCTTGGCCAAGGCAGACTTCTCCTAAAACGTAAGGCCCCCGAGACATGCTGTCTAGAAGCTGCACACCCGGCCGTTCCAACCCCAGCTTTAGCAGCACTGGAATCACCTGAGCATGATGATTTCACGTTAATGATTCAAATTGCTCTTCTGGATACAACCTTGCCTCGGGGTGGCTGTTAAGAACATTACTTCCTAATTTAAGAAGTTCAATGTAGAGCACTTTTGAAGTTTAAAAAAAGAAGGACCTGTGCTCATATCTTGGTAAACTGTACAAAGTCTTCCCCCGTCTCCTCATCTCCTCTCCTCTCCCTTCCACCATCACAGTCCCTGGCACGTCGTCTTTCAAAGAAGACACATTTTCTTTAAAAAGAATAAAATGAAAAGTTTATTGCTTCTCTGTGTCCCCTACTGTTACACAGATACAATTATTCACTGTCTGTTTTCTTCAGTGAGGTGGAGTCATAAGGGGCCACACATTGGTATGTGATTTGGGGACCTACACTTGAAGTGGGAATCTGAATTGATTTGAACAGAATTTTAACACTGCCCTGAAAAGAACTGCTCTGGCCTCTGGCTGGCCCATGCTGTCACACCCCCGAGTGTGGAGGGTCCTCAGCCAGCCTCATGACTCACCCTGGAAGTTGTACCTTTTTCTTTTTTCTGAAGTTACTTTTTATAAATAAACCCCAGGGAGCAGTGTTTCAGCATTGATCGGTGACTCTACAAGGTGGAGTGCAGATTGTGCACTGATCTCTCTTGTTGGGGACCTTCCTGAGCTCTCTGTGATGCCACTGAGCAGGATCTCCTGTCCCGATGCTTCTGGGGTCTCCCCTTCCCAAACCTGCCTCCTCCCTCCTCTCCACTCTGAGCTAGGTAGACGGGGTGAGGCAGAGAGCCTGTCTAGTCCAACCCCCTTATTTTACAGATGAGGAAACTGAGGCCCAAAGAGGGAGCGCCCTCGTCCTGTCCTGCATCCTCCCCCATTTCCCTTCTGCCTTCACCCAGATACCTTCCAGCACTAATTCTGCCAGTCCTGTGTCTCCTAGCACTATGTCCTCGATGACTCTTTTCAGAATATTTTTGAGTGGGTGGCCTGCCACGGTCTTGTATTCAGCATGACAAAGGCAGACCTCTTTCCCTGGCTCCAGCCCCCTACCTTCTACTGTGAGCACGGTACAGCTGGTCCCCATCTGGTCCTTCCATTCATCACAAACTCAGCATGTGCCACTTTATCCTTTACCACCTCGTAGCCACAAAATGGGCCACAAGCAAAGTCATGCCATAAAAATAGATCTGGGAGAACAGTAATGGAAATTTTACACTAAGAAGTGTCCTGAGGCCAGGCATGGTGGCTCACGCCTATAATCCTAGCACTTGGGAGGCCAAGGCTAGAGGATTTCTTGAGCCCAGGAGTTTTAGACCAGGCTGAGCAACAGTGAGATCCTGTCTCTACAAAAAATAGAAAAAGTAGCTGGGCGTGGTGGCACATGCCTGTAGTCCCAGCTCCCTGGGAGGTTGAGGCAGGAGGATTGCTTGAGCCCAGGAGTTTGAGGTTGCTGTGAGCTATGATGACACCACTGCACTCCAGCCTGGGCAGTAGAGCGAGACTCTGTCTCAAAAAAAAAAAATGCATTGAACAAAAATCTTCTATTTGAATAATGACAGGAGAGACAACTCTGCCACTGTGCTGCTCTCCCCTTAATCAGGATACAAAACATACAGTAAAAATGTTATATGAAAGGCTCATGACCATCATCCAAATCTTCCCTAATCCATCTCCTTCATTTGAAAAGCCAAAATTTTGTTAAAAATAGGACTGTCACATGTGACACTGGACAGTACGTTAATTTCTTGTGGGAATCTGTCAATTTGCAAACAAACGCCTGAGTGTTTTGTGCATGTGAGGTAACCGCTCTCTAGCTGTAGCCTGGCAACATTAGAGGGTTCTCGAGTGACCTGCTTTGGCCCCTTAGCTTTACAAATGAGAAAACTAACTCCTGGTGAGAGGAAGACTCTGTCCTAGGGCCCCCAACTAGCAGTAGAACTAGACTAGAACGCAAGCTCCTGTGTCTATGGGGGACCCCACCTTCTCACAAAGGTGGAACCACGGGATGTTGGCAGTGGAAAGGATCTTGGAGGTCTTCCTAGCATGTGTAAATACTAGCAGGCTGGGCCTTCCACGTTAAGAGAAAGCTGACTACACTGAAGCATCTGGCATTGCCTCCCAATAGCCGCCTGCACTAGGGCGGGCCCAGGAGGGGATGCCTCTTTTCCAAAGGAGGGTCTGCAAGAGACACACACGTGGTGTCGGAGGGTCACTTCCCTCCAGCTCAGGGGAGCTCCCTGAGGCCAGATGTTGGTGTCCTGATTCTTTGGTCCCTTTCAGCTGCCAGCTCAGAGGCTCCCAGCCAATGGGGGTCATGGAAGCCCCCTGGCTGCTGGCTCAGTCTCCAGGAGTCTGAGGTGTCGATGGAGAAAGATAAAGACCAGGAAACCATTTCTAACATAGTTGGCCTAGAACAGAGAGTAAATCGCCAGAAACAGCCGGGACGAAGCCATAAAATGAAAATAAAACAGGATGGTAATTTATGATATGCAGTAAAAATATCTGGGACACTGAGCAGCCAGTGCGGGTTCATTTCCCTCTGTTCAGTGGGTCTTTAAGCCACGCTGAGCAATCCCCTGCCCAGCCTGGCAGCCCCGGGTTTTAGAGAGCCCCCAGCCCCCACAGCAAGTAAGTGAGGGCTGTCCCTGGAAAGCCCTGGCTGCACTGGCTCTGCCCTGCAAAAGCACCTGCCCTCCGGCCCTCAGGGCCCCAAGACCCTTATAATGAAATCCATTTCCCTTGTCCAACACCTGGCAGATGGCGAGGCACTTTCCCACCCATTATCTCATTTGATCCTTACAGAAACTCTGTGAGAGGCCTTCTAAGGAGATATTGGAGGACAGGCTCAAGGTCACACAGCTAGTCAGTGGCAAACCCAAGACCTGGACCCAGGAATACCTATTTCAAGATCAAAGTCTTTCTCAAACCCACCCACGAGCCTTGCTAGGAACAGAAGACTTTGAAATTCAAGGTATAAGTGAAGGCTATTCCCCACTTCCAAACTCCTCTGCACCCAGGAAGCCCCAGAGGCTGGAGCCCAGGTCTAGACCAGAGGGTACCCGCCTCCACTGGCCCAGAGAGCCTTGAGGCAGACTGGGGGCGACTTGAGAGGGAGGCTGGCAAACCTCCCTGATGTCAGCTCGCACGGGCTGTAAGGAGGATGGAGCTCTCTGCCTCTCCCCGCCCCCCCCCAGGGCATCGATGTGGGCCTCCCCTAGTCACTGAGTTTGTGGAGCCCACGGGCTGCCCTGCTCTGAGGAGCTCAGGGGGCTCCCCACAGGCCTGGCCAGGTCCCCCCTCACTGCCAGGCCTGAATTACTCCTAGTGGTCTGTTCGGTGGGGAATGCCTTTTGTCCTGTGCAGGAGGTAGTGTGCGCCCTTGAACTCCCAATATATAAAGTTCAAAGGTGAAGGCAGGGAGCAACCATGAGAGGGTCCCTATTCCATCCTTCCAAGCTGGATTTGGAAGGTGTCTAAATGTGGAGGGAGGTGCCTGGCAGCAGAGAGACTCTGGACGTCCTCCCATTCTTGCGGCTGACTTGAGGGATTTCCTACGGGACTATCCCTTTGCTGCTTGGAGGACGAGGAGGGCACAGCTAAGAGCTCTGGGGCTGATTCATCATGTGCCCTCAGAGAAGTTACCTCACTGAGACCCAGATGTCTCTATTGCCCATCTCAAAGCACCGCTGGAAAGCCCCAGTGAGGTGTGGCAGGACCTAGGAAATCCTCAAGTGCCCTTGAGTTGTAGGTGCTGTAACTATCACTGGCTGAGCAAAGAGGTCCCCAGCAGGCCCATCCCAGCCACCAGGAGTCTTGAGGCTATTTATGGTGAGTCCTCAGGCCTGCTGCTGCCACTGTGCCCCCACCACATCCTTGTACGCTCCCTGCAAAACTCAGAGAAAGCAAATGCGGCTCCATGTGAGGCCAAGGTGGAGGATCTGAGGGCCGCAGATGCCGACGTCCCAAGCCCACCTCGTACCCCACAGGCACCTCTCTCTTAACTCACCCTGTGCCCAGGATCCCAAGAGGAGGGAGGAGGCCGCTGCTCACTACCTGAAGCTCAGACCGCCCTGATCTCCACTCATTCTCAAGAACAGGTGTCAGCACAGACCCCACGCACCCTCAGCAGGGGGCCCGGGAGCTGTGGTCTCTAATCGAGGCTGCGCACCGAGTAGTTGGCAAGAGGCCTTCCCAGAGCCCCTAAAGATACCTTCTGGTTACCAGGCTTGGCAGCAGCTGCCCTAAGCCTCTCTCCAGTGTTAATTTTCTCATCTGTCTCAAGAACCCCAGATTCTTACAAACCCTGGGAATGCGCTCCAGGTCTGTGTGCTCCCTCCTACTTCCTTTCTAAAAGCGTGGTCAAAGAGCGTGTGGCAGAGAGTCAACCCAAACCCGACTGTGCACACTTCCACAGAGGAGCCGTGCCGTGAGAGACCCCCAAACCACTTCTCCTTGGTCTGAGCAGAGTTTTCTAAACTCTCCAAGAGGAAAGACAGAGGTTTCTGTGGCCCAGAGTCCAGAAATGAGCTCCCTGGAACCCTTACCAACTTGGCGTCCTGCCAAGTGCCCATGGCTTTCCATCCCCTGAAGTTCTGCAAACGGGACCTCATCCAGGTGTTCCTCTGCTGGCTGTGGGTGCCAGGCCAGTGGCCCACTAGAGCTGATGCCTTTGGAGAGCTAGCTTGGCTTGCTCAAGCCAAAGTTACTAGCTCCCTTCCCTTGTCTTGACATGAAAGTCTGGCCTGCTGCTCTCCACTCAGACCCACGAGCTTCCCCTTCTGCGCCTTCGAGGCTGACTGCTGCATGTCCCAGCTGCTTGGAGTTCAGCCGGGCCCTTCCTCAAGTACTTGCCGGGCGCCATGGCACAGAGGCAACACGCTTGGCTCAGGGGCTCCCACTCCCCGTCCCTGTCCTTATGGAGCTTACAATCTAGTAAGGGACACAAGACAGACAGCCTCAAGAAGGGAATGGCTAGGAATTCCGCCCATAACGAGCCTGAGCCGGGCTGCGGAGGCCTGCCTTCAAGGGATCCACTCGGCAGACAGCTCTCTGCAAAGGCTTCTCGCCAGACTGGAACAAAGGCAGAATTCGGCCTAGGCCACATCTGAGATCTGATAGCGGGTCTTCGTTTAGTGGGGCCTGGGGTGACGAGGCTTTCTCCATCTTTGACAATGCTGGCGAAATGCTCCTCGGTGCCCGGCTGTTCCCGACAGGCTGTCTGGCTTTTCCCTCGCAGAGCCCGCTTAGCCCCTGCCCCGCTCCCCTGCGCCTCCCGCTGTTCATGTCCCAGCAGATGTCTCTGCCAGCGAGGAGCATTCCTGCCGAACTTGCTCACTGCTCAGTCTGGGGGCCAGAGTGGGGAGCGAGCCTGGAGTTGGGGTGCAGATTTGATGGGAAGCAGAGGAATGATACTTGCAGGGACAAAAATGGGCACAGCAGGCCCCTCGGATCCTCTGGCTGTGGCCTCCCATGGCTGCTGGTGGGGAACAGGACCGGTGTGGCACTGAGACACAGGCCCACCCAAGTCTTCTTACCCCACTCCAGTGCTGCGTGGATGTGGATCAAAATTCCCATCTGTGTAGGGAGGCTTTTTCTTCCCTGTGCTTCACCATGGTTAGGAGTCTCAGAATAACATGGGAATGTGCTTTAAAACCTATAAAATGCCAAAGGTAAATGTGAGCTAGGACGCCTCATGGCTGCCACCCGGGGACCTGGGGTCATGACAGCATAGTTCTCTCCCTAGCAGCTGGCCCCGGGCAGTTCGGCAGCGACAGGCTGGTAAAGTGGGCCCTTCTGCTGTCCAGACTAGACACTTGTCTCAGCTCGACACTTCACAAAGCAGTTCCATAGTCATTCTCTTCTAACTGCTGGGCTTCCTGCTCGTCCTCTATCTGGTGGAACTTGAAGTGACCCTGGCAAATCTCTGATTTTTGCAAAAATCCCATAGGCATTTAGCCAAAGGCAGCCATGAGGCCGAGGGCGGGGAGCATGGGCAAACAGGGGAGCTGCTGCTTTGCCTTTAACTGGTCTCGCTCCCTTGAAATGTTCCCTTGTCTGGGCTTCTTCTGGCTCTAGTCACCTGCTTGCAGCGGCTCTGCCCGTGACACTCTGATCTTTGCACTCAAGGAGGCCTCTGCTGGCCTTTTATGGAGGAGAGCGACAGTACTTGGTCATTATGTGTAACATAATGGGGCGTTACATAAGTTTGTACTTGCAACCGTCTGGTAGCCTGGCGCATTCGTGCACACAACCAGTAAGACATTAGCAAATTGCATGTCAAGAAACGCATGTTGGCCGGGCGCAGTGGCTCACATCTGTAATCCTAGCACTCTGAGAGGCCAAGGTCAGAGGATCACTCTAGGTCAGGAGTTCAAAACCAGCCTGAGCAAGAGCAAGACCCTGTCTCTACTAAAAATAGAAAGAAATTAGCCAGAAA
The DNA here is from genome assembly GCA_963574435.1 of Cheirogaleus major. Classification (NCBI taxonomy): domain Eukaryota; kingdom Metazoa; phylum Chordata; class Mammalia; order Primates; family Cheirogaleidae; genus Cheirogaleus; species Cheirogaleus major. The sequence goes on from CAUYPO010042956.1 coordinate 43,143, forward strand.
ACTAAAAATATTTAGAAAAAATTAGCCGGGCATGGTGGCGCATGTCTACAGTCCCAGCTACCCGGGAGGCTGAGGCAGGAGGATCGACTGAGCCCAGGAGTTCGAGGTTGCTGTGAGCGAGGCTGACACCACGGCACTCTAGCCCGGGCAACAGAGTGAGACTGTCTCAAAAAAGAAGAAAAAAGAAAAAGAAAAAGAAACACATGTTCTCCTCCTGGTGGAGTGAGAAGGCGGCGAGGCCTGGGTCTTAGTTCGACTCCTCCGTTGCTGAGTGGATGAGCAGTTACTTTTCACCTCCAACCTTTGGTTTTCTCCAAGCTGGGTTCTAGACCACTCCCAGAGTCTGTTCTTCAGCTCTGACATTCTAGGCTTTGAGATCACTGGGGCCCACTTACCATATTTCAAGTCATGAAGAGTCATCCAGTCAGAAAGGATCCACAGAGGCCTCAGCTCCCCGCAGGTGTCCGCGGCAGCAGGCGGCACTCGAGCGGGGCTGTCTTCCCCGTTACCCCGACGCCTGGCTGCTGAGGCAGCGCTGCAGGAGAGGCGTGCACTGCTGATGGTCAGCGTTGGGCGGCAGGCAGCGCTGAGGAAGGGAGCCTAGGGCTGGGCTCAGAGCAGAGAGCAGCCGGGGAAATGAAGATGAGGCAGGGTCAGAAGAAATTTAAATTTCCCTGGACCTGCCTCTCCCTCACCAGAGCCCCGCCGATGCCTGCACGCATCCGTGGCCACACAGTTTCCTGGGGAGAAGTGGTGGGCTCAGGGACGAGCTAACTGAGGCTGGAGCTGGGTCAGAGCAATGGGTGGGAGGGGTGGCTTCTGCGTCTGTCTTGGCCGGGGTGGGCGGAGCAGTAGAGGAGGCTGCAGGGAGCACTCCACTCTGGCCAGGGACACAGACGCAGCCTGAGTTAGCACAGCGCAGTGCATGGCAGTGGCCGGCCCGGGAACATATGGAAGGAATGATCAGACGTGGGAGTGATTTGTTTTCCCTGGGGAGGCCAGGGGAGGCTTCGCGGAGCTGGGCTCTGGCCCACGCGTGGCCTGGGTGGCAGGTCAGCCACAGAGCTGCAGAGGAGCGGATCCCACCAGGGCTGCCTTTGACGTGCAGACAACTGTGCCCCCTTGCAGCCCCTCCATCCTTCCCAGGGGCCCTGATGTCTCCATGGCAACAAGGTCCCCATGGCTCAGGGTGGGAAGCACCCCCAGAGGTGGTAGCAGCAGGACTCGGCAGAGGCAGGGGGAGAGCAGGCTGAGAGGGCAAACTGGCCCGAACTACCAGGGTGGCTGGAGGAATGAGCCTGGCAGGGGTGTGATAAGCACCCACAGGAGTGAGTAGGCCATGGGGCTCCCCTGTCCCCTCCCCAGTCTCTGCACCCAGGGTGACGTCATGCTGAGAACACCATCCTCAGCTGCCTCAGGAGCAGCCGGGGAACACTGAAACCCCAGCCTGACCCCACAGGCAGGTCCCCGACCTGGTCCTGGTGGAGGTTGAACTCTGCCTCTGCAGTGAGCACATCTCCCTCGCCTTTGCTCTGCAAGGAGGGCAGAGTTCCACACCTTTCCCAGTGGCCCCCAAATTGTCACTGCCTGCCCCTCACCAATGTTTCATCCTGACCTTCCGAGCTGTCCAATGCCAGTGGCGGAATCCACAGCACACACGTGCAGCAGTCAGGGCCTCGTGGGTTAAGTTCTTCTGAAGAATGTCTCAGGGAGGAAGTGGGAAGGGCACTGCGTGACCCAGTGTGGCCCTGAGCTGTAGCCAGCGGGGGGTTGAGAAGGGGGCTGTCCTGGATGACCAGCGCCACTCCATGAAGGTGGCCTTAAGCCTTGCAGTCTGAATGTGGCGCCTGATGACAGAAGCTGTATCCGTGGTTGAAAGTGACTTAGGAGAAGGCCCGATGGCCGGGTCCCTGGAGCAGAGGTAGGGTCAGCAGAAGAGCCCAGGTCGTGTTTGGTTTCTGCATTCCATTTGTCTCAGCCTCCCTGGCCATGAGTCTGAAAAGTTATTTTCTCCTATGGGTGAAAATCCTAATGAGTGGTTCGCCCCAGTGGCCCTAGGTCAGACAGGCCCAGCGTCTCCCCTGCAAGACGCCATTGCACCCTTCGATGGGGAGAGTGCTCATTCATGCCTCGGGCTTTCTGCGTCTCTAATCCCCACCCGCTGTCCCCACCTTTGCCCCCTCCCTCACCTGCTCTAACCCTCCCCTGCAGTGGGGAAGCTGTCCTGGCAATTCACTTCTCATTCTCCCTCGTGGGGCCGCCAAGTAATTTTTGGAGCTTCTCCCTGAACCCCGGCTCGGATGAATGACCCCTTCACTCGTACCCAAATTGTTGTTTGGACTTTGAAGCAGGTCAGATTCTGATTTCTGGGCCCTGGCTGTGAGAAGGTGTGCCCACCTCCTGCCTCTGTCATTTCAAGCTTTTCTTCTCAGGGCTTTCCCTGAGGCCAACCTGGCTTGCAGGGGAAGAGCGCACATGGCAGGCTGCTCGGGAGGCGTTGAGGGACACCTAAGTCTCGTGGATGTTGGAGAAGCGGCCTCTGTGGGTGGCCAGGCCTCCCTGCCCAGGGCAGTTGGGTTCCCTCTTGACCTCTGGACCTCTGCTCCTGCAGGCTGCCGGCCCTCGTCTTCTGCACCCCTCGCAACCCGTGGTCACTGCGCCCCCACCTCCTCTTTGTGATGATGATTTCAGCTTCAGCTCCCTTTGCTAATCACCTTATGCTCCGAGGGCTTCCCAGATCGATGCTCTGAGGGCTTCCCAGATCGACCCTCTGAGAAGCAGAACCCACTTGCCCTGCGTCATCTCTTCCTCCCAGGCCATGTCTCAGGTTGGCGTGCCTTGATGGGCTGTTGTTAGGTTAACTGGGACCAGGCACGGAGCAGAGACAGGCCCAGCCAGCCCTCTGCTGTGCTTGCCCAGCGCACGGCCCTCTGGAGTCCAGTGGCCTGTCCCCTGAGAAATAGGAGATGGGTGTCTACAGAACACGGATCATCTGGCGGGCCTGGCAGAGCCAAGAGAAGTCCTCCAGCCCCTGCCACTGGGTGCAGATGAGGAAACTGACTCACACAGAGGAGAAATGGCAGAGCCCAGGGCTGCCGCTCAGAGCGCCTGGGGGACCATGCAGCACAGGGACTCTGCGTCCGTGAGGCTGGGCAGGCCGGCCTCCGTCTTCACTTCGGGAAAGTGGACCTCAGACTTCTCCCTCGAGTTGGAGGAAGAAAGGGAAGCCCTGATCTCCTGATTCTGCAATTCTTCTGCCCTTGCATCTTCTCCCTTCCTCCAAACCACCCTCCTCAGCCCTTTCCCGATTGCACCTAGCCTCAGCTAACGGTGGGCATGGGCGGGCGGGTGGGGAGGGCACTCGAGAACCATGGTCAGCCCTCAGCCCTTTGGCTCAGACTCCTCTGCTGTCAGCTGTGGGGCCACTTCTGTCAGCACATGTTGATAACTGAGTTTTCAGCTCTGAGAGAGGTTTCCCAAATGAGACCCTTTCCCCCACTGCCACCCCGCATTGCACTGATTCGTACAAAAGACAGCAGTACTGAAGACATAGACTTCCCGTTCCTCACGTCATAGGGATACAGGCAGAAGTGCTGCCGGGTGAATCCAATCACTTTGTTCTAAGCCCCAAATCCTAGGTCTGGCTTTAGCCCAGCAAAGTCCCTCTGATTTGCTGCTTTTGTGCTTCCATTCCAATTCTGCATTTTGTGTGTGTGTGTGCTCAGCTCCCCAAAGCTGCCTCTGTCCCACCCCGCTGTAGAGCTGTCCCTTGGCTCCCCTGCGCCTCCTGTCCTCCACCCCCACTGGCCTCCAGGATAGACCAACAGCACAGGGGGAGAAAGAACTAGAAGATGGAGCCCACAGGCTGGATTCCTAGCCAGGACCACAGGTCCACATCCAGGAAACTTTTGAAAAGCACACATGCCCAGCCACCCCTAGAGATTCTGACCAGTGTGGAGTGTGGGCCAATGTTGGTGGATGAGGGGAGAGAGGTCCCTTTTTAGCATATGAATGGCAAAAAATAAACACATGCAAAAAAGAGGTGCAGACAGAAATTTCATTAGGGAATAGTTGCCTCTAATTGTTACCAAACTTTCGAAAAACAAGAAACAACAAAGAAATAAAAGCAGTAGATAATTAAGTACCTAATTGTACACACCACTTGTTAATTAAGCTTTTACTTCTAAAACCTGACAGAATCTGCTTACAAGGTGATAGCGTGAGGGACGTGGCATATGGCAAGCCATCTGCAATGCAGATGCTTTGTCGGTGACAACTTCCCTGCCCCACAGAAAGAATGAGATGCTAAATGTAGTTTTCCGGAGCAGAGTGATTTATCTTCATTCTGTGCAGAAAATGAGCTGAGGGTGAGGTGTGAGGAGGAAAGCACTTCGGGAGAGCCCTGCGGCTCCCGTGCTCTGGGAGCCCCTCTGGTTGGCTCCTCTGCCTGAGAGCCGTTTCTCAAGGACACGTGAAGAGGGACACCTCTCTTAAACGCTCCTGTCCTGGGTGTGCAGGGAACCAAGAGACCTAGGAGGGTCTTGAGAATGGAACTGAAGAGCAGGGACGGTCCACATGTCTCTGGACTGTCAACCCACCGCCCCTGTCCGGCCACTGGACCGTGATCACCAAGCTCCCTGACTCCTCCTCGCCTACTTCCTCACCTGTAAAATGGAGATAAACTACTTGCCTTGGCAACGCCCAGGTCGAGGTAAGGCCTGATGGGACGACGTAAGAAGTATGTTGACCAACATGGGGCTTCTATATGCAAGGAATTATTTTATTAGTGATAAGCCCTTGCGGCCTGTAAGCACACACCTCACTTGCCTCTGACCTGCGTCGGAGCCACACCGCGGGACAGCCCAGAGCCATGAGTGCCATCCTGGATCCTCGGGTGGGGAGCGGCCGGGGGTGGTGGGAGGGCCCTGGGCGGTGCCTGCGTCTACTTCATTCTAAGGGCCTTCCCAGTTCTTCTGCTTGTGTTCTAAGCTTGACACAGAGCCCTGCAGAAACCAGCATCTGGAAGAGGGTTTGGGGGCTCAGCGGGTGGGCTGCCCTGGCCCCTGGAGACGGCTAGATAGGAGGGTGCCGCTAGCTGCCAGCCCGGTCTCCCAGTCTCTGCCTCTCTGGCTCTGATTGTCCCTCCACAGGAGGAGGGGCAGGCATCCCCACCCGCCCGACCACACCTATTCAGAAAAATGTCACCACCCCCCACCCAGCCCCTGCCCACCCCAGGAGGGCTGCCTTCAGTCTCACGCTCATCTCTGGCCCTGTCAGTGGGGTCACACAGTACAAAGCTCGGTGATCTGTGCGTGTGACAGCACCCTGCACCCTCCCCGTCCCCATGGGCCCCCTTGTCCAGAACCGCCCTCTGCACAGACTTAGGCCAGGACCCTAGCCTTCTGCTTCCTGGACCCAAAAGTAGGGGGAACTGCTCCAGCCCTGCTGCAGGGCAGCCACTGTCTTTATCCTCCACAAGTATTCCATGAAACCCCTCGTGCCGTGGAGACGTGGCTGCCTTGCTCTTGGGCTCACCTCCCACCTCTACCTGCCTCTCCTGCAGGGGCCACTGCCCTGCGCCCCATGGCTGGGCTCGCTGTCCCTGGCCTGTGACCACCCTGGCCCTCCTCCAGTGGGTGAGTCCTGGGAGGCCTCCGTGGCACCACGCCCTGCTCCTGTCCCGTGAGAATGGCGCGGTGCAGCCCCCACATCTACTCCACGGAAGGCAGGGCCTGTCCTGGTTGTCGGACCTACTGAACAGACAGTAATCTCCAGGTGTCTGTGTGGGCCTTCCTGTGGCCAGGGCCCCTCGAGATGAAGCATCTCATTGCTTCCTCTCCACAACGTGGAAGGGAGGCAGGGGGAGGAGGCAGCGGGGATGTGGGGCACGGGGAGCCCTGGTTCCAGGCTGTGACATGTGACGCGCCAGCACTACACCCTGGCCAGGTCCCTCTCTCTCTTCGAAGGGTGGGTAACAGTGCACGTCCCAGAGAAGACAGAGGGCGGCTCTTCACTCAACATGGCACGGCTCTACGGACCCGTCAGTCTCCAAATTTTATCAACAAAGGAAACGGGCTGCTCGGTTCACCAGCAGCATCCCAGAAACAGCTTCTAAAGCCAGAAGGAATCTCGGGGGTGATGGGGTCTACTCCTCATTTTACAGCTAAGGAGAATCAGGCCCTCAGGGCAGGAGTGACTTGCTGAAGGTCCCCAAGGCAATGGGGAGCCTCCCTGCCTTGGGGCCTGCCACCCAGGACCCAGCATAGGAAAGCGGGACACCCGGCGCATGAGCGCCAAGCAGAGGGACAAGTGGCTTCAGCAAGGAGGCAGCGAGGGGGGAAAAGCCAACTTCTGGCCATCAGGGGAGGGCGGTTTACCGGGACAGAACACAAGGGTCTCCAGGGACAGCAATGGCTGCTGTATTTCTAAGAACAAGACCCCATTTATGTTGCTAAGGGAGAGAGCTCGTTTCAGACATGCTTTTCCTGACCAGCCGGGATGTCTTGGGGAAGGACTGTGGAACTGGGGCTTGGTGCGGGTGGAAGGTGGGAAGTGGAGGCAAAGAGAAGAGCCTGAGGGACGCTGCGGTTCTGGTTTGGGGCCCAGACAGCGGTCCCGGCGCTGGAGGGTAACTGAGGAGCGCGGCCGGAGGGCTCCATGCCCAGCTCAGGCGGCAGCCGGCCAGCGCCACGTCCCCGCATCCGGCTCGGGAGTCTGCTGTAGCGGCGGGCGTGACCCAGCACAAATCTTGGGCCGAAGAACCCAAGACATTCACAGGGGGCCAAAAGGGCCCCACAGACCCCTCGAAGGGGAGGGGCGCGCCTGCTCCAGTGCTCAGACACCTGGGCTGGGGGGCTGGAGGAGAGGGGCCCCCTGGCACAGGCTTTCAAGGGAAGGGAGTGGCTGGAGAGAAGAAGCAAAGTAATGTGGGAGGAGGGGCAGGGCAGCATTCTGGGAAGGTGTCCCCAGGCAAAGGAGTGGAGAGGTCAACAGGCGTGGCCAAGTGAAGGGTCCTTGCTGCAGGCTGAGACCCTTCCCCCACCTCCCACCTCATTTCTGCCGTTTCCTCCAGGGAGGAGGGGTGCCCAGCGAAGGCCTGGGTTGGCAGGCGGCAGCACAGAATCCACCCCACCCCTGTCCTGGGGGAAGCGCACTCCCCCAGGGATATCTTGCTGGCTAGCCCAGCACCTCTGGGAGGCTTAGACAACCTGCCAGAATCCATTTTGAACAGACACCAGAAATAGCTGGTGCTGTCACCCACACCTGCTGCCACAGGTGCAGCAGGGGCCTCGCCCAGGAGCGCTGGGGAGGCACATGTCCTGGGGCCAGCGCTGACGCTGGCAGAAGCGTATGAGGCCATTCTCTCTTTGGAGCACCTGCCAGCCACTCTGGGCCACTGGCCAGGCCTTCTGCTGCCCGGTCCCCAGGCTCCTCCTCTTGCACCGCCTCAGGGGTCCCCCAAGCCAGCCCTTGAAGGGGTGGAGCGCTCTGTCCCAGGGAGGACCTCCTGGCTGTCCCACAACTTTCCCCTGCACGGGGAAGTTCAGGTAGGGCCTTGTCCTCAGGACCTCAGCTGCCAGCCCTTCACAGCTTCGCCCCAGCCAGGCAGCTTCTTCCTCAGGCCCAGCTCCAGAGAAGAGGAACACCCTTGCACCCCTACTCTCCTCCTGAACCCCCACAGCCTGCTGACCACTGGGCATGCCTGCTCGCTTCCTCTGCCCCTGCTTCCCTCCGTGAAAGTAGAACAGTGCATGTCTGGCACTCCGGGCTGCAGTCCCGCCTGCTCCCCTCTCCGTGCTGTGGGGCTGTCACCCGGTCCTCGGGAATTCCCGCCGGGCTTGGAGCCTGCAGGCCTTCCTCGTGGGCAGCTGCTGGTAGTGGCCAGACTAGCGGGAGGGAGGAGAGCAGAACTGGACAGGAGCCAGGCAGATGCAGCCATTACGAGAAACTTCTTGAGTAAAGTTGGAGATTAAAGTTCTCCACGCAACAAACATGCTTGCCTGAACCCGGTGTCAGAGATGAATGGCCTACGGGATGGAAAGTTAATCTCTGAAGATCTTGCTCAGGAATAATATAAATTGGTTTCCCTGGGTATAGTAATCAAATGGACAGCTCTACAGTACAAATACTTGTATCCTTTCTTTGTTAGAGGGAACAAAATTTGAAGAAAAACAAAAGCTTTCAAATTTCCCTCCTTTCTCTTCATGCATAAAGGGAAAATAATTTGATGCCTTTTGGATCCCTTAAAACAATGTGCACGGGATGGAACTGTCCTGTAACCTCCTGTCCTGTTCTCTCCTGGTTTTGTATCCAGTCCTGACTCTTTGGGCGTCTTCAGAGAAAATTCCCAGGGAGAGAGCCAGGGCACCACCCCACCCACCCCTCCCTTGGGGAGCTCCCAGCCCACCCTCGACCCTCATAGACAAGGGAGGGGGAGTCTTGTGCTCAAAGAGTTTCCACAGCCAAGATGCATTTCCCCCTGGTCCTCCCTTCACCCAGACTGTTGGTTCCCTGTCGTGGGCTGGGAGGGTAGGCTCTCCATTCACTCATTCATTCATTCATTCATCCATCCATCCATCCCACAGTGCAGAACTGTCAGGTGCTCAGCAGTCAGCGTCTTAGCACTGAGGAGGGACGGGTTCTGGAATTTCCCAGGGAGTCCCAACTGAATATAATTTCTTTCTTTTTCTTTTCTTTTTTCTTCTTTTTTTGAGACAGCGTCTCACTCTGTTGCCCTGGCTAGAGTGCAGTGGCATCATCGTAGCTCACAGCAACATCACTGAAACTCCTGGGCTCAAGCGATCCTCCTGTCTCAGCCTCCTGAGTAGCTGGGACTATAGGCACGTGCCCCAACGCCTGGCTAATGTTTCCAATTTTTGTAGAGACAGGGTCTTGCTTTTGCTCAGGCCAGTCTTGAACTCTTGGCCTCAAGCAATCCTCCCACCTCAACCTCCCAAAATGCTAGGATTACAGCCACCACGCCCAGCCGTAACTTCATTTTTTTAAGTGAAGGTTGATGTTTCAATAACTCCTTCGGTGGCCTTGATTTTTTAAACCTTTCTGTGAATTCACAAAGTCTACAGGTTCTGGTTTCTGCCTCCAGCGTACAGGGCTGATGCAGGCACGACACCTGTGTGAATGGAAAGGCACTGCCGGCTCAGGCACGCAGGCGGGGCCGGCGCGGTCCAGACAGGAGCCAGCCTTAGAAAAAGGGAACCTGGGTGGCTGGGGTCTCCGAAGGGCCCGGACCCTGGGGCGCTGGTTCATAGGCTGTACCCTCATGAGAGACCAGTTACTAAACACAGAACGCCAATTATTTACTTACGCTGAGAAATATAACTGTCATGAGGACCAGAGCCGCCCCTTGGGTGGGCCTCGGTGCAAGCCCTGCAGGCTGATCCACGAGGGAAGGGGAATCGCAGCTGGAAGCTCGGGGCAGAAGTCAGACTGGAGGGAGCCCCTTGGCCCTGCGTCTGTGTAACGCTCCACTGAGGAAAACGCCGGCATCGAAGACGACAGCGGTGCAGGGGCTGTGGCCACAGTGGGGCTGTTCACCTCTCTTTTTGACTCCGGCAGCTGAACCTCTTCTTATGTCTGGGACCCCTCCCCACCTGTATTAAGCAGAAAGTCTGCCTCCTTTTGCAGAAATGCAAAATGCCAGGTATCCACTTTTCCATACTCTTGTGGCTTGGTTGCAGTACGTGCCCCTGGCCACGCCGTAGGAGCACAGCACCCAGGGCTCAAGCAGGAGCCTGGGCATGGGAGAAGCCTCCATTCTGGTGACAGGAGTGGCCGTGACCATGTCCAGTCTCCAAAGGCAGCCATTCTAACAACAGCATCCAGCAGCTCCCCAGCATCTGGCCCTTCCTGCTTCGCAAACCACAGGAGGGCTGGGACCATTTAGGGGTGCCAGTGGCACCCTCTGGAACCAGCTCTGCAGTGGAATTTCAGATGCTGCTCCTGGTCTATTGCCTCTGCTACCTGGTGTCCTTTAATACATTCCATTTCTGCTCACATCCACTCAGGTCATTCTCTGCAACTTGCAAATAAGAACCCCACCTGGTCGATGACCCTTGGCACTGCCACCTGTCAGTGGTCCAGAGTCACACAGCTGGTGAGTGGCACACCATGGACGAGTCCCAAGCTTGCTGTCCTGCTCTGCCTGCCCCATGGTCTGCCCAGGGAGTCCTAGATGGGAGCCTGTGAGTCCCATGCACATACAGAAGAGGGGCCCGTTGCTGCCAGGTGTGGCGGCCAGAGAAGGCATCTTGAAGATGGTGGGCCACAGGTGAGCAAACTCTAAATGGGCTGAGAGCAAAGGGGGCAGTTTTATGGGGCAGAGATGCTATAGCAAGCCTAACCCTTTGGGCAGTAGAACTAGGAATGGTTTTGGGTACAGGGACGTGGCCCCCATGCCAGTGTGTCAACCCCTCCCCCACAGCCCCTGGCTCTGAGCTGACAGTAAGAGGGATCAGAAAAAAATGAACACTTGGCAACAATTAATTGCTAAGATGCAAAGAAAAATTGTTTTGAATATTAAAATTATAGATATAATGCTATTAGGAGCATGATTCAGAGTTTATGAAAACATTATTTATATTGATTTATTCCCAGAGCCATCAAGACTCCTTGAAAATAATTAAAGTTGACATTTCCATTGCTGAAGCTAAATGTTGATATCATATAATGAAAATTATACGCTCGGGATGGGCCTTGCTCTAGAAAGCATTAAAACAAGCACCAGTGCGTACAGACTCTCCCCTCACCCCTGTTATCAGCAGCCCAGGCACACTGGGAGGCCTCCGGGCCCTTCACCCACATGCCCCAGCCCAGCCCTACAGACATTGGCCACCCTGGGGACTCTCAGAGACCGCAAGGTCCAGCACCCCAGGGCAAGGATAGGGCTCAGCCAGGGCACTGAGACGCCAGTTCAGCCGGGGCCTGGGGCAGTGACTAAGCTGCTGAGATGCTGCTGGTCTTAGCGCCCCCACCAAGGCCAATGGCAAGAAGAAAGGAAGGGAAGGAGAAGGGAGTGAGGGAGAGGAGTGCGGAAGAGAGGAAGAAGGAAGGGAGGTCTTCCTCCGTGCCTTGGGAAATTCCCTACACTATGTGACCACAAAGCTGTGGCCCCCGGGCTGGCAGCAAGATGCCAGTCTCCCCTTTTTTTTGAGGCACTGCTTGGCCAATCAGGTCTCCATTGGCCGATGGCTTTTTAAGAGCGCGTTGTCTCCTCTCAGGGAGCTGCACCCTCTGCTTTCACCTCTGCCCTCCTTTCTCCACCAAGCACACGGGACAGTCGGCTTCTCATGTTCGCCCTTAAAACCCTGGGGGCCAGAGGGAAGATGCTCAAAGATGATCATTTCAAACAGCAAGATAAGGACCCACTGGTGGGCAGTGAAATCAATTTCATGGGCTGCGACCAGCATTACAGAAAAAAAAAAAAAAAACAAGTAAAACATATCCAAGTCTATGACAAGCAGGGAAGGGTAAGTTTCTACGAAACCTTGTCTGAGTAAGTCATGTGCATGGATGTATGGAGCATGTGTAATATTTATTTTTCAAAATAATTTGAAGCTTATTCGTTGCTCTAGAGTTTGGTCCGATTTTAATGTTTCTGCATTAGTTCCTGAAGTGGGGGGGGGGGCGCGGGTATGTTCAGCCTATCATCCCTGTTAATTTCTATTTCGACTCCAGATGTGTTCCTGAGGGCCAGGGATGGAGTGGGAGAGGGGACATGGAACCAGATTAAACTACATGCACACACACACACATGCTCACTCACACACTCACAGATCAGCGGGACTCAGAATTTGTGATTTGTCTACATCTTTTCTATGTGCATTTATTTGCCCTGCACAATCCCTGAAGGAACAGGTAGTCAAGGGAACAACCCAGGCACCTGGTTTTGTGCCCATCAAAGCCTGAAAACAAGTAAGCCACCCAGGACAGGCTGTCTGTCACGGGAACTTCCCATAGCAGCACGTGCTCCGGGTTGCTGCTCTGGAGTTAGTAAACCCCATCGCTACTGGGGTCAACTGCAGGCCTTTGGCTAGAGAGCGAGCCATCACTGTGCAGTACTGCATGCATGCATCCTTTTTTCAACAAATCTGAAGCATCTACTGTGTCCCAGGCACTGTGTTGAGGGCTGGGGATTTTGAGACATTACAGCCACGCTATGGCCTTCGGTGCCTCCTCTCATGGGAGAGCGTGGCCAGGCAACCATGACAACACCAGGTCCTACGTATAATTAAGGCAGCTGTGGGCATTCCGGAGGAGGGGAGGAAGGGTGCAATGGCATTTCTGGCAAAGGACAGCACATGACACAAAGGCACAGAAGGCCCAGGGCAGAGTATGAGAGGACACCTGGCTCACAGGAGGTCTCAGGACTCCACAGTAGGGCTTAAACCTACAAGAGCTGAGTGATGCTCTTGAAAGGACAAGGTGGCTCTCCCAGTGGGGGTAGAGGGACGGGACAAGCAGTCTCAGAGGGAACAGCTGCACTACACTTTGAGAGGCTTTGGTAGCCCACAGGTAGCTGGTGAGAACAGCCATCTGTGAGGCGCACAGAATCGTGGATCAAGTTGTTAGGTAGACAGCAAGGGATTCCGAGTGTCCCAACGATGAAAGTGGGCGCTTTGCCTTGGCGCGATTGCCCCACCCGGGAAGAAGGACGAGGGTGGGCCCCAGGCCCCCATCTTGGTCCTGCCCCACCTTAATCCTTTCCCAAGAGACTGCCGTACCTGGGGGAGGAGGGAACACCCTATGAGTCGGCCAGCCATAACTTAGCGCACCAGCTGCAAAGGAATGCAGAGGACTCTAGCCCACGGGCCAGGCAGCATTAGGTGCGATAGCGTCCGGAAAGTGACCTAGAACCCACATGCGTAAAACTCAGGCAATGCAACTCGCAGTTGCCCAATCAAAGGGGTTCCATGGTGACGCCTGAGCCACAGGGAGGCCCCAATCCGGGCATTATAAAACAAGATGAGACCATAACCAACACCCCCTCTTTTTTTGCCCCTTCTTTTGCTGCGGCAATGGGTCCAGTCATCTGTGGTGTGTGTATCACACTCTGTAAATGTATATCTTGCTCTTGCTCTATAATCCTATCTTTCTCTCCTCAATAAACCTCATTTTCGTGCTTGTCTTACTTTGGTGCGTCTGGTCATTCTTCCACCATGAGCACGCCAAGAACTGGCATTTCAGAGAGAAACCTGACAAAATCACTACACTAAATTAGGGGCTCTGCATGAATAGAGGTGCCCCTCCCCAGGGACCAGGCTGTGTAGGAGCCCACCGAGGGTTTCCCCAGACTCCCAGGACCCCCCGAAAGAGAGCAGGGGCCCTTAGGAAGAGGCTCTCTCTCTCTCTCTCTCTCAGAGTGCCTTAGTCCTTCCTGAGGTCTCCTTATCTCCAAGTGCTCCAAACCTGCCCTTCCACAGCCTGCTCTCCACGCTTAGCCGTGAACCCGGGCAGACGGGCAGCAGGCTGAAAGGAGGATGGTAGGTTCTCCTGGTGCTGTTTTTTGTGGACGTAGAGGCAACACAGGCTGCCTGAAAGGCCTTTCCCTAGGATTCTGGCCCTTCCCTGAACCACCCCCAACCCCAGACAGAAGCAGAGGCCCAAAGGGGGCGAACCCTGGAGAGTGGTCTCTGGGCATTCATGGTGAACATGGGTTCTCCTCCAACCTTCTCCTCTCTCCCTGGGGAAACCCACGTTATCCCCCGGGTGGGACACATGACCTGGGCTGTACAGAGATTGGATCAGGAGCAGTCATGTGGCCTGTGTCTGTCCAATCGGAATAGCTTAAGACATTGGGTAGGAATTCAGGGACTAAGACCCTCGTCCCTGCTGGGCAAGACCTTGGCAGCGTACATCCTATGAATGGTATCAGCGTGGGGAACCAAACTGTGGAGGACACAGGGAACTGTGGAAAGAATCCCGAATGCTGAGCCGCTCTGCAGCCCAGGGGAGGCTTGCTGCTCTGCAGTGAATCTGAAGTCTATTTCCATTGCTCTGGGCCCAGGCAACAGGGCTTTCCGAATTTGAGACCATGGGTGTAAATCGCTGCATAACCCCCACCTGCTCCAAGGATGGGGCAGGGGAGCTGCCCAAGCAAGATTGCTTCCTTGGCTGCTGCCAGCCCAAGTCTAATCGCCAGGTATGGCAGCTCTGCCTTGCTAAGCAAGCTGCAGGTGGGAGAGGAGTGCGAGGGGCTACACTACAAAACGTCTTGGTCTGGGAGGTCACCTGACGCTGAGAGGGGTGGGGTGCTGACAGCAAGCTGGAGCAGAATGAGGAAATGGCCGGGGCACCCTAACCTCCTTGAGGAAACCCCACATAAAAGGTGTGGGAGAGCCCTGCACCGGGGCTCAGGGGATCTTGGTTCCAGTCTTGGCTCTGCCGTTAGCTCGCTGTGGCCTTGCATAAGTTCCTTCCCCTCTACTTCTCAGGGAAGGACTTGGGGGCTAGATCACAGGCATCTTTGCAAGTTGACATCTTGGGCAATGTTAATAAAGTTCATATGAAAAAGTTCTGAGTTCGTATTAGTTTGGGAAACACTGAGTTTTTGTTAAGTTTTCTACAGGACTTGTTAGTACATTTAATATGGTAAGTAACGTGTCAGTGAATTTCAAGGTGGGAGACAGAATATGCAGCATTTTCTCAAAATGTTTTTGGTCATGGAACACCTTTTTTGTTATAGTGTTCCTTGGAACACATTTTGGAAAGCACCAGACAGGAATCCTAATGTGGCCAGTCTGCCTATTCCATCCTCAAGGAAGAAAGGACACAGCCACGGCTGACGGCGACAGCTGCTTCCCATCACCCACTCCTGCGCGCTCCCGTGCGCACAGCCGGCGGGTGGAGGCTGCTCTGAGAGAGCCAGCGCCCGGAGCAGCCCTGAAGGCCCAGACTCGTCTACTCAACATTGCTGGCCCCAGCAACTGGCCTAGAGGCAGGCACAGGACCTCAGTTTATACGAGCAGAGCCAAGGCCAGACTGCTGACTGGGGGGAGGAAGACACACCGGCCGCAGGATCCCCAGGCAGAGGGGAAAGAGCGCGACCTGCAGGACACTGCTGAGCTCTCGCAGCAAACTTTGCCTGGCGACCACTTGCCCTCTGGGCTTTTCCCATATGACCTGGTCCCTTTTCCTTTTAAGCCAGTCTGCGGAAGGTTTTCTGGCTCTCGCAGAGGGAAGTAGACAGCACGTGACCTCACCCATTCTGCACCCAGGGCTAGAAGTCCTTGGTGTGAAGACCTGGCCTGGGCTACCAGAGTAGGGGCAGAAACATAGCGGGGGGTGGGGGGGGGAGGCAGGGTCCTGGCCCACCAGGGACCTCACAGCCCGTTTGGTGAGGGTTTGTGGGAAGGTGTAGCCTTGACAATATACTGAGGATTTGAGAATTCTAAATTTACATTAGAGTAATGTGTCGCTGAGAAAGCGTCCCCCCATCTGACTCGTTCTGTCCCCTGACTAAATGTTTGGTGATGACAATGACGGTGATAACAAGTAACACTCGCTGAGCACCTAGCCTGTGCTCAGCACTTCCGTGTGCTGGCTCACAGCACCACCTTCACAGCAACCCCTGGGGGAGGCACAGTCACAATCCCTGCCCTACGTGTGAGGAAACTGAGACTCAGGACGGAGACTAGCCCTGCATCCCACAGCTGGCCCGTGGGCGTGGCCAGGTCTGACTTCAGGGGGCAGCAGCCTAGGACTGAGCAAAGTCCCTGCGTGGGTTTCTGGACCACCTTCGCTCACATCCTGGCTGTGCCGCTCCTAACATCTCCTCATCAGACATCACAGGCTTGATGTCAACAGGCTATTTTCTTAAAAATATTGCTGGAAAAGTGGCACTGGTGGAGAATGTGTTCCTAGGAGTGGCCACAAGCCCAGCCTCCCCCCGGCTCAGCCCTGCCTCTGCCCCATCCTTCTAGCCAGGCATCCACATAGCCTTCAGGAATGAGGCCAATGAACCTGAGACCCGTGAAGAGGCTCTGTGGCCTTCTACTCCCTCTCAGTCTCCTGGCAGCCTGTGCTCATTCTTGAAGGGCTCCCAAGAATGCTCTGCACTTGGCAGCAGACCACGCTCCACCCCCAGGGAGCTGGCTCTTTCCCAGGTAGGTGCCACCACCTCCTGCCTCTTACGTGGACATCACCCTTGCTCAACGCCACCCTGGCCTCGGCAGAGCTACTTGCTCGGAGCACAAGGGCTATTCTTTGTCCATGATGGCCTCTCACGTCCGCTGGTACTTGGGGCACCTGGCTAGGGGTCCCTGCTCTAACACTGTCGCTAATCTGACAGTGCCTCTGCCTTCCTCCCCACCTGGCCAGAGCTGAATGCCTCACCCTGGATCAGCCCCTCAGTGTCTTGAGCCCCAGGCTCACCCTCCAGTCCTGCATACCCCAGGGATGTTGGCGGGAGTGGCAGGAGGGCAAGAGGGCAAGAGGGCAGACGCAGCTTGGCCCATCCAAGCTGTCTTCCAACTGTGTTCCATTCCAACATGCCAAATTCAGAAGGTGAGAAGCTACAGTTTTCAGACTCCCTTGCAGGTAGGGCTCCAGATGTGGTTTCAGGTCACCAATTTAGATGCACCTGCGTGAGACTTGAACTTGGAGCTGAGTCATGTGAGGAGAGAGGCAGGGTGTGGGGGACTCGTTTTACAGGTACGGAGAATGGCAGAAGCAGTGTGGTTTTGGAGCCAGCAACGATAGCAGCAACCTCCTGACGTGGTGGTTCCTTACTGTGGCAGACATGATGTGGCTCTGGAGCCATCAGCTGTGGGAAGCTTCTAGACTCTGTAGCTTCCTGACTGAGGAGTGGCCACGGCTCTCTTAGCAGGCCGGTTCCACATTAAGGCTTTGGGAATTGCTCCTGGAAGTTCAACCTAGAGTCTGCTTCATCAGCCCCTCCGACAATTCCGTAAACTAATACCAGCAGTAAATCCCTTTCTGCTTAGACTAGCTACAGAGGAGTAGCCCTGCCTGATGGAGCCAGAGTGACGCAGGGAGTCAGGACTGCAGGCCGAGAGCTCACCTGTCTGTACACTGTCTCAGCCGGAGGCAGGTGGAAGCAGCTTCAGGAACCCAGGACATATGCCCTCGGGGGAGCCCCAGACTTCTGCGGCACTGATCTTCAGAAGGTTCGTAGGGGCCAGCTGAGCACTGGCAACAGCTTTGAGGAAGCCTCCATGGTGGGGGTTACAGGGATGCAGCTGACTGGGCTGTGGCAGCAGGAGGGACCCCGAGACCAGGGGGAGGACAGGCGAAGGACGGCACTCAGCTAGGCAGGGAGGAGGGGTTCTTAGCTGCAGGTGACAGAATCCCATGATTGTTGTTTAAGCAAAAAGGGATTTATCAAGGAGCATAGGTAGCTCACAATAGCAGCAGAGGATCCAATAAATAGACCAAGCTTCCAGGAGCGAATCCCAGCACCAGACCCGGAACCGGGCCGCCGAGGAAGCTGCTGCCTCTGCCGCCTCCAGAAGTTGCAGGCCTAGGAAGCTGCCGCCGCGCACCTGTGCCAAGACTGCCTCCGGTAAGCGCACACCTCTGCCCTTCCTCCCTCCCCTCACACTCGGTTCCAAAGTCTCCTGCTCCAGGTTGGCACAATCCCAACGTGCCTGGAACTCGCAGGAGTCTGGGACGCGTAGTTTCAGCTGCGCAGCCTCCCCGCGCAGAGGAGGGAGCCCAGGAGAGGAGAGCGGGAGGGGGCGCTGCGCGAGCCGGTGACATGCACCCACCACACGCCCCTTCCACGTCTCTTCTGCAGGGCCGTGGGTCTGCCGGATCCTGCCGCGGCTCCAGCGGCGGCCCTCTGCACGTGGCCACACTCCAGGGCTTGGAGGCCAGACCTGCCAGCCCGGCTTCTGAGCTGCCACCCCACAACCACCTCCAAGTAGTTTAAGCAGAAAGTTTATTATGGGATATGTGGCAAGTCACAGAGTCACTTGGGAGGGCCAGAGACCCAGGTTCGGCAGCTGTATAACAAGGACGACCATCCACAATCTCGCTGCAGAGCCAGACTGCAGAGACCGCTCTGCCTTGGCAGCGGCCCATCGTCCCATCTCGCTCAGCCTGACCGTGGCTCAGGCTATGACACGAAGACCTGTGCCACCACCAACACTGGGGAGCTGGCATGCCTGTGGCCACCTCACCCCAGCAGACTGCTCTGGTGTCTGCCTCTCGGGTCGCAGCTTCCTTTTGGTGGAATGTGGGTTCGTGCCTCTCCCCGGCTGCAGGGGCGTCCAGGAGAGCAGGTGTTGGGATTTCACAATGGGAGACAGAGACGTACGGGGTGAGTAGGAGGTTCCCCCAACTTCTTAGGGTCTGAGTGGCCAAAGAGAATGACAAGTACCACTTCCAAACCCCCAAAGCCTAGAGTGGATAGGGGCTGAACAGGACACTGGCTGCTGGGGTGTGGGTGGGGTGCTCAGCCCCGACACGACTGCACCCTCCCAGCCCTCCTCCGCTCCCGGTGCCAGCACACTGCCTGGCACCTCGTGGGTGTTGGCGAAATGTTTGTGACTGGAGCAGAGCCGTCTGCGTAGCTAATATGCCTGGCTCTGGAAACTTGCGGGCGTCTGCCTGGCAGCGGCGCCCAGCCTGCGTTCCATCCAGAGATGCTGTGGGGTGAGAAGACCGCACCTTAGCAAGCTTCCTGCTAACCGTCACGGTGACCTTCAAGACTGGAGACGGTTCTGACGCCCGGGGAGGAGAGGGCGAGGACACAGCAACACAACAGAAATCGCAGCTGCCGCCCGTCTGCCGGCACGGCGCGGTGGCCACGCACACCAGCTGGAGGCGGCTGTCTGGGTTCGCGTCTGTCTCCTCCACCTACTCACCTGGGCAAGGTGCCCAGCCACCCTGCGCCTCAACTTCCCCACCCCTAAAATGGGGGTGATGACAGCAGCAAAGTTGGTATGAGACATTAGGTGTAAGCCAGAGAGGACAGCGGCCTTCTGGCGGTGCCTTCTGAGGAAGAGCTGAGCGCCGGCCCTGATCCCCGCTGGGAGGTCAGCACATGGGTGTCTCGAAGAGGGGAGCTCGCCTGCCCACTGCCTCACGGCTGGTGAGTGGCAGAGTGGGGCTTGAACCCAGGCTTGTCTGACCCCAGACTCTTACCCCAAGCCCAAGAAAGAGGGGAGAAGCTCGAGAGTGCCAGTGTGCTCCCCACGCCCACCCTGCCGGGCCGCGGAGCCAAGGGCAGGGCTGCAGGACACAGGCTGGTGAGTGGCAAGGCAGGAGCAGCCCTGCGTCCCGCTGTAGCCCAACCTGGGCACCAGGGTGGCTTCCTGAGGGGGGTGGCATGGGCCGAGCTCTTGGTTAAATTCATTTGTTGGGGGTATGATTTATGAATAATAAAACGCACCATTCTAAGTGAACAGCAGGATGGGTTTTGACAAATGTACGCACCTGTGCAATCACCACTCCAAGGCATGGAACGTTCCCGTCACCCCTAGAAAGTTCCTCCAGAAAGTCCCCTTGTGCCCTTTCCAGTCGGAAGCCCCCAGCTCCCACCCGCTGAGGGCTGAGCATGAAAGGCGAGAGTGGAATGAAAGATGAGCAGCTCCCTCCCCATGCCCCTCCTTTAGCTTTAGGCTCCAACTGGGGAAGGGGGTCCCCGAAACCAGCCCACAGCTGCAGGCTGGCTGTGAGCCCTCCCGGGGCTGAGGGACGGTGGCCGCGCTTCCTTCCAGGGCCTGGCCTCTGGCTCACCCAGGCCCTGGACCCCTGCACCCTGGCTCTGGGCCACTGAGCTGCCAGCTTGCCTGTGCCCACCAGCCTGGGTGCTCCAGGAGGACAGGAGGTGCCCACAGGACCCGGGGGTGAGTGGCAAGTGCTGAGCGAGTGGATCCAGGTGTGGAGGGGCCTTGGGAGGGCAAGGAAATGCGAGACGCTCCTGCTCCACCCCTGCTCCCGCCACCAGGCCAGACCCCCTTTCCAGCCACCTAGCAGTGGGCGGCCTGGGGCAGGGCGGAGGGGGAGTCTCTGGTCTCAGTACCCTGTGGGAGACATTCCTGGGCCTGGGGCAAGATAGGGGATGGGCAGGAAGCCTCACCAGTGCCAAGAGCACTGGACTGGCCTCTCCCCTCTGCCACCGACTAGCTGTGAGCTTGGGAGCCAGCAACCCCCACTCCCTCCCTAACCTCAACCCTTTCATTTGGAAGTCCTTCTAAGGGTCTAACCTGCAACCCTCAGCTCTTGCAAAATCCACGACCAACAGCTGTCTCCAGGCAGAGAACCCAGGCGGTGGAACCAAGACCCAGCCCTGGGCCCACCAGGAAGCCCGGCCCAGAGAGGCAGCTGGATGTAGCCCAGTGCTGTTGATGGGCTGCTGATGGCGCCTGGAGGCCAGGTGTGAATGAATACCTCATAAAGCCAGAGCCACCGTGAATCATTCATCCTGCGTGTGTCGTGTGTCGTAAGAGGAAGAGCGATGGGACAGCTGGGGACAGCGAGGGTGTGGTTCCTCCCACTCCCACGCCCAGCCCTGGCCTGGGCCCAGGTGGGACTCGGCCCCTCCCTTGTCCTCTCTGGTCTTGGCAACACTTATGAACTAGGGGAGGTTAAATACCCAAGAGGCATCTGCCAGGACGCAGCGCAACGCCCGGCAGCCAGGGCACACCGGGATGGGGACCGCGCCCTGCCGCAGGAGAGCCTCCTAGCCACAGGTAGACAGCCTGCTGAAGCCGCAGGGCGCAGGCCGGGGCTGGGGAGGCGCGTGTGGGCGCTGCAGTGTGGCACTTGCCTGTCACCGCCCCGCCCTCCCTCACACGGGGCTTCCCCCAGCCTAGCACCTGTCCATGGCAGCTCCAGGACCCCAGGGCTTGGTCAGAGCAGAGGGAAGAGGTGACAGGCCTTGTCCGAAAAGCGAGAGTCATCCCCACCCCTGAGCGTCTTCAACTGCCTCCCCGAGCCCTCAGAACTTCCACGGGGGCAATTTTACTGCAGCCTCGGAGGCCGCATCAGCCATGGGCGAGTTTGTCCACTAGACACACCCTCCTTCCTTGTAGCCCCTGACGGGAAGCAGGCGTAGCTCTGCGGGTGAGGCGGCCCACGCTGGACCTGCGGGGCCCTGTGCCCACCTGGCTGTTCCTGTGGTGTCTGGCCTGGTCAGAGAGCTGGGCGGAGTCTCTCCTGCACAGGCCCAGATCCTCCCCGTACCCGCCAGGACGCCCTGGAGCCCACCCTCCTGCTGCGATGTCTCTGGCCCCAGGTGCGGGCTCAGCCAGGGGGAGCCTCCAAAGCCCACCCCCCCAACTCGTCCTCACCCCTCAGGCTGAGCCGGAGGAAGGTCCTCCCCGCTGCTGTGCACACAGCCAGGCCTCCTCCAGTCCGATGGAAGGGAGGGTGGGGGCCAGGAGGGAGCAGTGAGCACAGGGCACAGCCTGGGGCCAGGGAGGCAGGGAGGCTCTTCCAGGACTCCCCCTGCCGCATCCCTCCGCCTGCTACCACCATGTCCATTTCACAGCAGCCTTCAGTTACAAAAACTGAGGACACTTGCCAGGGGCGGGGCAGGCACCACCCTCAGGCCTCCTCCCTGGGACTCCTTGCCCATCGCAGGCACTCTCCTCCCTGCCCACATCTGTAATATGGGCACTCTGGGCTCCGTGAGCTCTAGGGCCCTTCCTGATTCCCCCGGGCTTCCTCCCTCAGAGTGCTGCATCCTCCCAGCCCCCGCCTGGAGTGCATCTGGCCTCTAACCAGCTGTGCTCCCTCAGGCAGGATTTCAGCCTCTCTGAGCCTGTTCACACCTAGTACAACAGGAAAATGCCCCTTGCCCTGCTGACCTCCTGAGGGTTAAATGTTATGGGGATGGGAAGTGGCCTTGAGCCATAAAACTCCCTGCAGATATGCGGTAAGTTTACATAATTCCAGTAAGTTTACATAATTCTGAGGTCCTCACAGTGACAGCCCCACTCTGTCCCCTTGGCTGGCCCCATGTGGTTTCATATCTGAATGGCATCAGGCAGGGCATGTGCTGTCCAGTCTGCCCCCGGCCTCCCCTGCCGACCTCCCAGCCTGGCCAGCTGTGCCTGACTGCCCTGAGTGTCCTCACTCCCAACTGGAGGCTCCTGGGTCCTGTGTGGGTGCCCACAGAGCTGGAGCGCACAGTTGGCAGGGCCAGCCTGACCCACCCTGCCGGCTGCTTCTGCCACCTGCCCTCCTGGCGTCTAGTGCCTCGCCCCCAGGCTGAGGGTAGGAAGGGGCCCAAGGTGCTGCCTCCAGCCACGGCTTGTGACAAATTGTTTCTGTGGGCTCTGAAGTGGATGCATCATTTTCCCTCTTCCCATTTAGAAATTTGCCCGGTCTACCCCAGCCTGGCCTCCTCCCCAAATCTATACCCTGCCTGTGTTCCCCAGACCTTAAAGAATATTTAACCACCTGTTAAATGATTTATCCCATTGAGGCTCCAGAGCTCAGGGCATCTCACGGGCCTCCTCGAGAATTAACTAGAGCCATAAATCAAAAAGACATTTGAGAAATTTCCAGCCGCCTCCGACAGCAGGCAGCGGCTCGGGTCCAGATAGAGGAAATGGCATTTAGACGGGGGAAGTGGCATTTAGGATGGAGAGGCAAGAGGCTGGCTGGGAGCTGCCCCCAGACCTCTCAGAAGGGGGTGGTCGGCCAAGGATATTGAGCTTCCAGAGGGCTCTGTGGGGAGGGAGCCGCAAGCACGTCCTCTCAACTCTGTGCGTCAAACGCAGGCAGCACCCCAACTCCCTCACAGGCAGCACCCCAACTCCCCCCCGCAGGCAGCACCCCAACTCCCTCACAGGCAGCACCCCAACTCCCCCCCGTAGGCAGCACCCCAACTCCCCCCCCGTAGGCAGCACCCCAACTCCCCCACAGGCAGCACCCCAACTTCCCCCGCGGGCAGCACCCTAACTCCCCAGAGCCTTCTGCAGCCGGCGGAGAGCTCCCACCTGCTGTTTCATGGGGCGCTGTGCATGAATGCAGTGGGCCTAGGGGCAGGGGCCCGGGCATCTGCCCAAGGCAGGGCCATTCTTGACTTGTGGCCACCCAAGAGTGGACAAATGTGGCTGGACACAGGGGGTGGACAGGGACTTTGGCCGAGGCACAGTGGCAAAAGGGAACCAGGTGAGGCTGTGCTCAGATTCTGGGTTTCGGGAGGGAAGGAGGCCAGGAGAAGCTGACACCGAGCACCAGACAGGTGCTAAACCCAGAGCCAAGTGGCAGAGCTGAACCCTTCAAATCCCACAAGAACCTAAGGAGGTATGTAGTTTTTCAAACCCCATTTTACAGAGGAGCCAAATGAGGTTAACTGACCTGGCCAAGGTCACACAGCCAGCAATTGTCAGAGCCAAGAATTGAACCTAGATTAGTCTGGCTTCAAACCCCATGTTTTTCTTCTCCACTGTCAGATCTGCTAAAAGTAAGAACTAAATTTTATCGGGCACTTGGCGATGCAGCCAGCACTCTGCCAAGGGCATTACCCGCATTGTCTTCCAAAGTTCTTCCAACAACCCAGGAGGGTGGTTCTCCTATTCTTCCCATTTTACAGATGAAGAAATTGAGGCCTCCAACCCTCAGCTCTAAGGAGCCGTGTTGAGGCTCAGAGCCCAGCAGTCTGACCCAGAGCCTCTCTGCACCTCCCTCCCAGCACACTCTCCTGCCTTTGGAGACCCAAGCTAGTGGCTCCTCGAGGAAGGCTTGGTGGCAACACTTGCCAGGCAAGAGTGAGGCAGCTGAGCCATCAGGGCCTGTCTTGGAGGGAGAGAATTCCAGGGGCTTAAACCAGACTCTCAAACACCAGGCTATGGCCAGCAGGCAGAGCACTGAACGAGGACCTCAAAGAATCCCTTGGGGTTCCACGGGCCCCCATACCCCCTCAGTGGCCCAGGTCCCAGCCACTACTGCTGCAGGGCACAGGGTCTGGGCCATGGTCTAGACTCCTCTCCATCCAGGAGGCTCCTCAGGGAAGTGCGTGCACGGATGGCTCTCCAGCGCGGTGAGGGTCGCCCTGAGCCTCCCTCTCCCTTCATCTCCTTCCTGACAGCAAAGATCCTGGCGCAGTGAGGGCCTCCCCGTGTGGCTGGGAGGCTGGGTCCCGTGGAAAGATACTGCCTCTCCAAGGAGAGGCATGTCCTTCAGTACCCATCCTTTGTCCCCATAACACTTGCAATGTCCTGGAAATGCCAACACTGGGTACCAAGATTCTGTCTCCCATAAGGCTTCACCCCAAAAGCAGAACAAAAATCCTTTTTTGGTTCATGAGCCCAGTTTGTGGCGTGAGAAATCTCGAATTTGGGAGGAGGGCCATAAAAGGCCTGCTGGAACCAGCATGGCCTGCCGGAGGCCCCGCCCAACCACTCCATGCCGCAGGGAGGAATGGGAAGGAGGCAGGAAACATTAACGCACTGGCACCAAGTGGGCAAGACACCTGGCAGCCTGACTGCCGGCCTCAGGGCCCTTCGTCCCCCCAGACTGCTGGGATGAGCCAAGGCCCTGCCACAGGGCTTGCAGAGGGGTCCCTGCAGGCGGCAGGCCCTGGGACAGGGAGCCTGCTGCTCACCTCCCACCCAGCAACCTGCCAACTCCCCACCGCCACCCCAGAAAACAGGACCTGGACCTGCCCCTCCCCCTCTACCCTTTCCAGCGGTGTAAATTCAGCCAAGTTCCCAAGGAGACTAGTGTTCCCTAGAGTCTGCTCAGGGTGCCTCCCAGGCTCCTTAGGCTTGGAGCTACTCACCTGCTGGGAAAGGCGCAGATACTCCACGGGTCCCATGTACAGTGGCGAGGCAGGCAGGTGTGTCCCCAACCCCACCTTCCCCCCTGGGCGCTGCATGCTGACCTTTTAGCAACCCCTCAGCCCCAAACTGCTCACTCTGCCCCCTCCCCTCCCCCATCAGATCCTTCCCATTCTGTGCCTCAGTTTCTCTGGCCAGATCCCAGCTGGTCTTGACTCAGAGTGTCAGGGCTAGAAGGAGCTCAGGGATGCGTTGCTGTCACAGATGTGAAGACTGAAGCTACAGAGCGAGTGGCACCCAGGTTGGCACAGGCACAGGGTGAATGCTCAGTTGGCCGATGGAGCCAGTGACTTTTACATGGACTCGACGTCGCTGAAGTGGCTGCTGCCGATGGGCTCGCCTTACCCTCCCTGGTCCCAGGGCCACCTCCCCGCCCACAAACTGCAGCCCACGCTGGGTCTTTGTGGACTTAGGGAGGCCTGCGTCTGCCCCAGAGCCCCCGAGAGAGGACTCAGGACTTGATGCACGGAGAGCAGCGTTCCAGGCAGGAGCGCGGGCAGAGAGCCGCAGCCGGGGCACGGCAGGGCTCTCAGCTGCAGGGGAGGGGCGAGTGTGCGGGGCCCTGCTAGAGGCTGCTGAGCCACCGCTCTGAGGGATGATGTCAAAAGTCCCCAAGCAAAACAAGAGCTTCCAGACGAGAGAAAAGGCTGTTCTCACATCACCTGTCATCTGTCCCTGTCAGGAGAGGGGGAGGTCTAAAACCTTGAGCAGAGGTGGAGGTAGGCATGGTGCACCCCAGGCCTTAGACTCAGGGCCAGAAAGAAAGTCTCTGTCCCTCTCCGTGGCTTCTGTCAGTGGAGCCCACCTGCCCCCCAGAGTGGCTGTGAGAGGCTGGCAGGCCCTGACACCGCCCGGGGCCGCCTAGTGAAGTATGCGGGTCACTAGCGCTCCAGGTGCGGGGAAGGAGGAGTGGGCGCCCAGCCCGGCTCTCCCCCTTACCTCGGGTCCTTTGGCTGGAAGCTGTACCAGCAGCGGGGATGGAGTGGCTGGAGCGGTCCCACTGAGCAGAGCTACAGGGCTGTGCCAGGGGCTCTGAGTCTGGACGCCGCGTGGTCCCATTTAACAGCTGGCGCTGCAGCGGGAAGGGTTTCTGGAGGCCTGGGGTGCCGGCTGAACACGTAGTGGAGGTGGTGGTTGGGGTTCCTCCTGTAGCCTCATGGGAGCCTGGGAGGCAGCTCTGGCCCCTCACCCCAACCCCAGAGCTCGGAAGAAGCAGGGGAGATGAAGGGTCTGCAACCAGAGTCCCACCCCAGAGGACAAACTCCCACGTCATTTAGGGTGCAGTTGGAGGGGCTAATCTTCCATAGTAGGCAGGAGAAACCTCACGTGTGCCACAAATATAAAGCCGCTGTAGCGTGCCATGGTGATTGGCATCGGTTCTGTCCTTTGCTTGTTGTAGTTAAGGAAGATGAGGCGCAGAGAGCGTCAGCAGCCAGCCTAGCGCGGGGACCCAGAGAGCACGGTGCCAGTGTTGCCATCGGACAGCTGCAGGGTGCAGGCAGAGCGAGGACCCCTGTTTGTAGATGAGGAGGCTGAGGCTGAGAGCAGCACAGTGACCTGCCTGGGGGCCCCGCAGTGGGTCAGGGCAGAGCCAGGACGGAGCTGACACTCCCAACTCCCACTTTCCACCCCCTCACCCTGTGACATCGCCAATCCTGGCCTCCAGCACAGAAGCCCCAGGGCAGCCCTGACCCCAGGCCCTAACCAAACAGCACTCAAACCCCAACCCTGCCCGAAGCTTTGTTCCTGACTTTGAATTTGATAGGAATCCTGGTTCTACCCCAACTCCAAATCGAATTTCAGTTCCTAAACCAAACCCTGACCTTGTCTCTCCGGCCCTCACCAGGCTCAGCTCTGGCCCCAGGCACGTCAGTGTCTTGCACCTGTCCCTCTGCAAAGCCCTCCTGAAGAGAGCTTAGGAAACTCGCCCAAGGTCACACAGAGAATGGGTAGCAGAGCTGACCCGGGAGTTCAGATCCCTGAGGCTCTGAGATTTCCTGGTGGGGGTGGGAGGGCTGGACCTGAGGCCGGAGATATTGACAGGCTTCCAGGGCCACTCCCGGGACAGTCGTGGCCTTGTGGGAGCACCACCCTGCCTGGAGAGTCGGCAGCTCAGGGACTGTTAATCTCCATTCAAAGATGGGAAGACTGAAGCCCAAGGAGAAGGGCCGAGGTCACCCGAGGTCATCAGGCCAATGGCAGAGCTGGACAAGAGCCCAAGTCCCCTGGCAGCCCGCCCAGGGCTCTCCCACTGCCCCACACTGCCCTCGTCCACCCGGAAGGGCTGGGAAGCCAAGGCAGGTATGGAGGAAGAAATAGAGCAGGGACTGCGCGAGGTCATGGTGGCACAACACTGATTTCCAGTCCTCGTTCCTGAGAAGTGCCCCAGGATGGCCGGTGCCACCTCACAGCTGCCTCTAGCCGAGAGCTGTGTGGGCTCAGAGCAGCCCACCCAGGGTCCCCACCTGCCCGCAGTGGGGTGCTGATCAAGGGGGTTGAGTGCCCTGTACCCCATATCCTCAGCTGTAAAATGGGACCACACAGCTACCTCAAGATGCTGCTGAGTACTAAGGTGGGATGTGGGTACTCAGGGCCTGGCTTGTTTTAGGAGCTCCTGACACTGGTTCCTCCCCTGTCCACCCAGCCCCGTGCTGGGAAGGGTCCCCTCTGGGGACTCCCTCGCCTGCCTCTATCGCCAGTAGACCACTCGGGACCATCCACTCCCTTCTGGGATTTGGGCCGAGGGATGCCTTGTTCATGCGGACAGTGGTGGGGTGTGAGGATTACCCTGAGTCCTTAAGAGCTACCTGGAAGGCCAGCTGAAAGTATTTAGCCCTGGCCACCTGGCCGCCTCTGGAACACTCAGGTGTCCCTGGTGAGCGCCTAGGGCCTGTGTGGAAATGCCCAGAGCTCAGAGCACTCCGAGGGCTGAAGAATGAGCCGTGAGCTGGGGAATGGGACCTGGCAGGGGGCTGAGGAGGGGGCCCCTGGGGTCGAGGCAGGGGGAGATCCAGGCTCAGGGCCCAAAAGGAGGAGTAGTAGCTGTTGGGGCGCCTGGGCAGACAGAGGGGCTCCCATAGGGAGAAACGGCCAGATGGCAGAGGGAAGCCACCGCTGCAGCCTCCACTGGGAAAATTAATTAAGCCTTCAATGACAGCAGGCCTGCCCCTGTTTGCTCCAAAGGGTGCCAGGGCCCCAGTTGCCCTGCCCAAGCCAGGAGTTAATAATTCATCCTCTGTGAACTCAGTAGAGAAAGAGCCAGAAGCACCCACCATCCATCCGCCTGCCTGCCTGGGCTCCGGGCAGGAGGGAGGGCTGGGGACACCTCTTTGGATCCTTTTGTCCACCAAGAGTCACACCATAGGCCAGCTGGAGGTGGGATGGCCTGGCGGCCCCTCCTGCCCCTGGGGACCGAGTGTCCTTATACTGTTCCCAGAAAGGAAGGAAGCAGAACCCCAGCATGTCAGGGCAGCAATTTACTGTGCTGGACATTGTGTGCAGTGCTGGGGACACAGAAGAAGAAGACCCAGCCCTGCCCCCAGGAGCTCATGTTCAGCTGGGATGGGTGTGGCGGTAGACACAAAACTGGCCAGAGCTGTCCACAGCAGACCCTCCAAGAGGCATGGCAGAAGGGTCTCAGGGGTCGGGGAGAGAGCTACGCATAGGTAAAACCGAGGTAAACCGAGAGGTCAGGGTCATAGAGTCACGCTCTTTGTTTTATGGGTGAACAATCTAAGGCCCAGAGAGGGCAAGCGACTGGCCCAAGGCTGCACAGTTATTGAAGGTCAGGACTAGAATTAGAACCCTGTAAAGAATGTGCCTCATCATGCTGAGCAAGGCCAACGGAGGCCCAGAGACTCCCTTAATTGGGATTGTGAATGGAACCCTCCTGACACTCCCTCACCCCAAGAAAGACCAGCCTTCAAAGGGTCATTTCGCACAGCAAGCATTGCCCAAGGTCCACACACTGTCCTTTCTACTCAACTCCAGAGAGCAGCGGCTACCTCAGCCTCCCTTGGGTACATGGGCTCCTCCTGCCCGTTCCACCCCATCTCCTGCTTGGGACCCTCAGCTGCTCACCCAGCACCTCAGGCTAGCTGGTCGCCCTCCCAGAGCTGGCCAGAGCAGGGCTTTTCTTTTTTTAATTTAATTAATTTTTTGAGACAGAGTCTTGCTCTGTTGCCCAGGCTGGAGTGCAGTGACATGACCATAGCTTGCTGCAACCTCCAACTCCTGAGCTCAAATGATCCTCCTGCCTCAGCCTCCCAAATAGCTGGGACTACAGGCGCATGACACCATGCCTGGCTAATTTTCCTATTTTTTATAGATACAGGATCTTACCATGTTGCTCAATCTGGTCTTGAACTCCTGGTCTCAAGTGATCTTCCCACCTTGGCCTCCCAAAGTGCTGAGATTACAGGCGTGAGCCACTGCACCTGGCCAGGGCCAGGTGTGGTTCTGACACAACCTCAGCCAGAATCACCCAGGGTACTTGCTAAAATGCAGACTCCCAGGTCCCACCCAGGATCTGGTGAATCAAAATCTGTGGGAGTAGGTCATAGGAAGCTGAATTTTAAAGTGAGCTCTTGTTTTTTTAATCCACAAATGATATTAGTGGATACATAAATACAGAAATGTGTAGAAGTCACAAGTGAATTGCTAAACACATGTTCGCAAACTGCACATCTGTTTATTCTAGACCCAGGTCAAGAAATAGAACCTTAACAGGCCTCACAGACACCCTCACGCCCTCCCAGTCACCAACTCTCCAAACAGTGCCGCTCTCCTGACTTCCAACAGCTTACGTCAGTTTTGTCTGCTTTTGAACTTCACATGTAAGGAATCATACGGACACTTCTGTCTGGCTTTTTTTGCTGGACGTGATTTGTGAGAGTCATTCGCACTGTTACATGAGGTTGTGGTTGTTCGATCTCACTGCTGCGTAGCATTCCAGCCTATGATTGCACCGCCATTTGTATGCGTTCTGCTGTTGATGGGCATTGGGTCATTTCTAGCTTTAAGCTATCAAAAGGGTGCTGCCATGAAAATCCTATTACAAGTATCTCTGTACGCATGTATTTATTTATTTATTTATTTTTCAGACAGAATCTCACTCTGTTGCCCCGGCTAGAGTGCCGTGGCGTCAGTCTAGGTCACAGTAACCTCAAACTCCTGGCCTCAAGCAATCCTCCTGCCTCGGCCTCCCGAGTAGTTGGGACTACGGGCATGCGCCACCTTGCCTAGCTAATTTTTTCTATTTTTAGTAGAGATGGGGTCTCGCTTTTGTTCAGACTGGTCTCGAACTCCTGAGCTCAAACGATCCGTCTGCCTTGGCCTCCCAGAGTGCTAGGATTACAGGCGTGAGCCACCGCGTGCGGCCTCTGTACACATTTCTGATGGGTATATGTCTATGAGGGGAATTACTGCATCATAGGATTTGCTTGTGTTCAGGTTTAATAGATACTGCTGAACAGTTTTCCAAAGTGACTGTACCAATTTAGACCTCCACCTGCAGTGTGTAAGAGTTCGATTTCCAGTTGATGCGCATCCTCATCAACCCTGGTGCACGTCTGCTTTCATTTCAGCCACTCTAGTGGGTGTGTAGTGATATCATTTTATACTTCAACTCGCACTTCCCTGATGACCAATGATGTTGAGCACATCTTATTAGGTTGGCGCAAAAGTAATTGCAGATTTAGCATTGTTGACATTTGCTGTTTGATATTGGAATACATTCTTAAATAAATGTAGTTATGTTATACATAATTTTAATGTGCATTTCTCGCTTTATGTTTTTTGCTAATGACTTATAACTTACTGTTTGTTTTATATTTCTTTTAGACTATGGAAATGATGTTAGACAAAAAGCAAATTTGAGAGATTTTCTTATTCAAGTTCAAAATGGGTCATAAAGCAGCGGAGACAACTCACAACATCGACAACGCATTTGGCCCAGGAACTGCTAATGAACGTACAGTGCAGTGGTGGTTCAAGAAGTTTTGCAAAGGAGACGAGAGCCTTGAAGATGAGGAGCCCAGTGGCCGGCCATCGGAAGTTGACAACGACGAATTGAGAGCAATCATCGAAGCTGTTCCTCTTATAACTACATGAGAAGTTGCCAAAGAACTCAAGGTCGACCACTCTATAGTCATTTGGCATTTGAACCAAATTGGAAAGGTGAAAAAGCTTGATAAGCTTCATGACCTGGCCAAAAAGCAAAAAACATCGTCATTTTCAAGTGTTGTCTTCTCCTATTGTACACAACAACGAACCATTTCTTAATCGAATTGTGGCGTGAGATAAAAAGTGGATTTTATATGACAACCAGCAACAACCAGCTCAGTGGCTGGACTGAGAAGGAGCTCCAAAGCACTTCCCAAAGCCAAACCTGCACCAAAAGAAAGTCACGGCCACTGTTTGGTGGTCTGCTGCCCGTCTGATCCACTGCGGCTTTCTGCATTCTAGTGAAGCCGTTCCATCTGAGAAGTGTGCTCAGCAAATCGAAGAGATGTCCCAAAAACTGCAACACCAGCAGACGGCATTGGTCAACAAAAAGGGCCCAATTCTTCTCCATGACAACGCTGGACCGCATGTTGCACAACCAGTGCTCAAAAGTTGAATGAATTGGGCTACGAAGTTTTGCCTCATCCACCATACTCACCTGACCTCTCGCCAACCGACTACCACTTCTTCAAGCATCTTGACGCTTTGCAGGGAAAACCCTTCCACCAGCAGGATGCAGTAAATGCTTTCCAAGAGTTCATCGAATCCCGAAGCATGGATTTTTACGCTATAGGAGTAAACAAACTTATTTTTCATTGGCAAAAATGTGTTGATTGTAATGGCTCCTATTTTGATTAATAAAGATGTGTTGAGCCTGGTTATTATGATTTAAAATTCACGGTCTGAAACCACATTTACTTTTGTACCAGCCTTAATATGTATATTGGCCTTTTGGGCATCCTCTTTTGTGAAATGCCTCTTCAGATCTTTTTGCCAATTTTTTAATCAGATTGTCTGTCTTTTTCTTATTGATTTATAGGAGTTCTTTATATATTCTGGATTCCAGTCTTTTGTTGGAAATATCTTTTTCAACTTGGTGTCTTGCCTTTTTACTCTTAAAGATGTCAGTCAATAAACAAATTTTACATTTTGATATAGGTCAAATAATTAATTTTTTCCTTTTGTGGGTACCGTATTTTGTGTCCTGTGTCCGGGACGCATTTTTGCGCATGAAAGTCTGAGGGGTGGGGCGCGGCTGTTCCAGACGCGTGGCAGTCTCCGCTGTGGCTGACCCCATGCTCTCCTCAGCCAGAGACGCCTTGGCCGCATGGCCACACTTGCCTGCCCTGGGGCAGTGCACGTGCCGTGGCAGACATCCCGTGGGCATCTGCTCAGACTGTGTCCCGACGGCGCCCTGCTGGCCGACGACTGCTCCTAGAGCAGATGGGGCACAGCGGGGCAGCCACACTGGTACGTGACCCCACACCTGGCCACAGTTGACTGGGCAGGAGCAGGCCCTTACCAGGCCGAGCGAATCAGGCCCCATCTCCTGGGGATCTGGAATTTGTCCTGGGGGTGCTGGACTCTGTTCATGCCGTAGCAAGGAAGAGATGAGAACTCAGGAGCTGAGGCTGCTGTGGAGGCGAGAGAGGGCACAGCTGGCTCGGCACCCCTGCAAGCCACAAACATGGTCTGCAGAAGTCCGAGGCAGCAGATGTGCAGTGGGGCTGCAAGGAGGGATGGAACGTGGACGCCATCGAGGCCCCCTCCCTTCCTGGCCTTGGCCTTCGCGTGCGCTCCTGCCCTGAGGGTGCTGCAAGATACCCAGCATCTTCCAGTAAATCCCCCTTTTTGTTTAATGCGAGTCCTATCCTTGCAACCAAGAGAGTCCTAGCTAAGGTGTGCTTATCATCCGGAATCTTCAGAGCAATTAATTCTTCCCTTTTTAGAGATGAAGAAACTGAGACTTGTGCTCAGGGAATGATTTCTTAAAAAAAAAAAGTATTTGGTTCCCTGCCCCGGCGTTGGAGACCTGCGCCAAACATACACGAAACAGGGCATTCTCTGCCACAGGGCTGGCCAGGGCCTTGGCAGCATGGAGCACATGGCATCTGCTGCATTTATTTGACTGTGGAACCCCCTTTTATAAGGAGCATTGCACGGGATTAATGTTTTAAGGAAAATGCTACAAGGAACCAAATTTCTTCTCCTCACCCTAAGGGTTCTCTCTGGACGGAAGCATCCTGGGCAAATAACTGGAAACGTCCATCCCACGGGGTAAATGGCCCCTTGTTAGACCTGTTGAGGGCAGGGATCTATCGTATAAATCTCTTCTAATCAACTCCCCTGGGCCTGGGCCCCCGCTAGATGAATCAATTACAAGTGAACTTCAGAATCTTCCAAGTGGTCGATGCCCAGACTCCAGGCTCCGCCAGGCCACTGTCACCCCAGAAGCCTGGCCCTCAACCAGCCTGCCCCTCCCAGTAGCAACGAGGCCAGGGAGGGGCAAAGGAAGAAGGCGACCTGAGAAGAAAAGGTGATAAAGAGGAGGGAAAGAGTGCAGAAAGAGGGAGAGGACCAGAGAGCAAGGAAACAGTCAGGAACAGACGGACCTTCAGACCGGGGGACCAGGAGGGTCTAGGGAAGGCACTATTTGCCAAGGGATACGCATGATTTTGGAAAACCAACAAGGACAGTTCATGCCTGGGAGCTAGCAGCATGAAGCAACGTGGCCACCCCCAGGCCTGAAGGAGCAAGGGAGGGAGTGGACCTGGAGAGGGGGTGTGGAGGAGGCCGGGGCAGGAGCTGCCAGGGACTTTGACCTGGACCAACACCCCATCCATGCTGCCCTCTGGTGTCACGACAGTGCCTCCCACTGGCCAGACCCCATCAGAGGCCCCCAGGGCAGGGAGCAGCGATGCAGCCCTGAACTGGGCAGGGTGGAGACAGGCCGGAGCGGGGCGGAGGGCAAGGGGCAACAGGCAGGTTTGGGAGAAACGGGGGAAGCGAAAGAGGAGAGCGGGGAGATGAAAACAGGCCGTCACAAAGGAGGGTCTTGAAAGAAGCAGGAGCAGAGGGGAGAGGAGCCTCGAGTGGAAGCGGCTTCCTCGGCTTCTCCTGCAGGCGCGGGGTTGTTGCCATGGCCCCACCCCCGATCTCTGAGTATCAGAGCAGCCCGCCCTGGGAGGCAGGCGAGTGAGCATGGCCCCCGCAGGAAGAGGGAGCCGCCTCCTCCCACTGCTGCCAGTTCCCACAATCGGGTGGGCAGATGCAGCTCTGCGGAGATCAGCTAAACAGACCCGCCTCCAATGAGCACAGCCACCCTTTCTGCAAGCCGCGAGTGCCTGAAAGGTTGGGAGCATAAATCAATGCCAGGCGAGGGAGTCCTTGTTGAAATTTACCAGGAAAATGCATCGCTGAAGACCTGAGTGAGTTCCTCCCCACAGACAAGAACTGTCCCTGGACACGTTTTTTGTGCACACACTGGGGTGGGTGAAAGTGGCCCTCCATCTGGAGGGTTTCATCATGGGGACATTCTGGCCTGGCTGGAATGGGTGACAGGCCACCTCTGCTCCCAGACCCCCAGCATTAAGGGAAACTTGCCAGCACTCACACTCTCCTCTCTGCTTCACCTCTCCAAGTTCTGGCAACTCCACGGAGGGGGAGTACGTGTGCCTCTACCCAAGCTGCAGGGAGCCAAACCGACGGGGCAGCGCGCAGAGCCCACTCAGGCCTGCCGGTCTCCCGGCTGCGCTTTCTCCAGCCTTGCAGGAGGTGGGCTTCCCTAGCCTTGCGAGCTCTGGGCCTGGCCCAGCCACCAAGGGAGGCTGACTCCCCTCCACCAGTTGCCTCCCAGGGCCTGGCCAGGCAGGGACGGCAGGACAGTCACCTTCCCAGTTCACTCCCAGCGCCAGCAGCACCAGCTCCCTCAGCGAGATGAATCCAGGAACAGCGTGGCCAGTGCAGGGAAAGTGATGTCTGAGGCTGGGGAATCCCTCACGGAGGGGACAGCTGCCGTGGATCAGAGCCTGCTCCCTCTGCCTCTGCATCATCATTAGCAGAGGGCAGAGGTGGGGGTGGGGCCGGAGCAGGGCTGCAGGAGAGCTCTTTGTATCCCTAGAGTAAGTCTGGATGCCCCGGAGGCACCTGGTGAAGGCGAGGGGGCAATGCTAATGCCCTCTGAGCCCAGGGTGCAGCAGGGGCCAGAAAAGGGGCTCCAGGACCAAGCCACATGTCAGGGAAGGCTTCCTGGAGGAGGAAACATCTGAGCTGAGTCTGAAGGAGGCACTGGTGGTGCCCAGGCCATACTCAGATAAGCTGACCCTCGTATTGGGAGAGTCTTCGCCTGTGGGGGCTTAACAGAAAGGCAAGACACCAGGAGAAGGCTTGAATCTAGAGACTCATCATGAAGCGCCCATTAATGGGGTAGATGGATGAGGAAATCAAGGAAGGCTTCATGGAGGAGGTGAACCTAAGCAAATCTTTAAAGGAAGGGAGTCGAGAGAGACCCCAGACCTGGCGGACCCCTCAGCTCCATGCCCTCTTTGCTCCCAGGACCTTCCCTCCTCAGCTGTCGTCTCAGTTTGAGGCCGCACAATCCTCTAATTGTTCCACAAATGTCACCGGACTGTGGGCTATAGGTTTTGCTCACCATGGTGACATAGTGAATGTTGAATCAGTGCTTTTGGAATGAGTGTTTTTGGAAAGGATGAATGACTAAATGCATGACTAATCCCAACTCTGGTGGCCTGGAGGTGGAGTGGGTCAGTCCCACCGAGGGGGTGGGAAGCAGCGGAAGGCCTGGAGGTTTCTAAGCATTGTGGTGCCACCTTGCTCAGGTGGGGCAAGCACTGCGGGCTGCTCGGCCTTGCTCCGGGAGGACGCCTAGGCAGGGAGCTGCGGGTGCCGGAGCTTGCAGGACGTGGGCTTCGAGGGAAAGGAGGGCCCAAGTGGAGCCAGACCTCATGTCATCTGCACCCCAACCACATGGGCCCTCTCCCCGGCCCAGGGTCCCCCAGCAGCCACAGGTCCCTGCCTCCTGTCTCCCCCACGGCCTCGCTGGTCTGATAGTGCTGAGTGATTTGTGGGCCTGACAAGTTGAATTGTGGGTAAAGTGGCTGTCCAAATGGGGAGCAAATTGGAACTGCAGCCCCAGCCGGTGGGCCATCCATCACCGGGGGAAGGCTCTGCCAGCACCTCTCTGACCCGCCGGCCGGGGCCAGCACCTCGCTGTGCCTGCCCCAGGCTGAAGGGCTCATTCCCCTTCCCCACCTAGGGTCTACGGGGGCCTAGCTGAGGGAAAGACAGGGAAGAGAAGGACTGAGATCCCCGATTCTTACATTTATAAGGTCTACTTTGGACTTTTCCATGGCATTTTTATGCTGATGAATTTCTCACCTCTCTCAAGAGGGGTATATATTTAAAAATTGGGAAACTGAGGCAAAGTACGCTTGGGTAACAGGCCCGAACTTGCACAGCATTC
This sequence comes from Cheirogaleus major, assembly GCA_963574435.1. NCBI lineage: Eukaryota > Metazoa > Chordata > Mammalia > Primates > Cheirogaleidae > Cheirogaleus > Cheirogaleus major. Next base: position 79,404 of record CAUYPO010042956.1, read on the forward strand.
ACAGAGACTGGTGCATGCAATTTGCCTCTGGAACACCTGGAATTCTTAATAAAGCAGTGGTTTCCTGCAACCTGGAAGAATTCAAAAGCAAATAAATATTCCATCTGGCATAACTCCGAGTTCCCAGAGTTGACACCTTAGTGGCTCTATTATGAACCAATGAGGTGAAGCAGCCACAAGAAACACCCATAACCTACAAGCCCTGCCTTGAGGGACTCGCCAACCGTTCAAGGAGCTGTGCCCCTCACCTGCAGTCCCTTCTAGATACGAGAAGCCACCCCTTGCCCAGCCTCTGACACCCCATGCCTGGAGCCATGAGACCCAGCTCCTGTCATGACTGATTAGGCCAGAGGTGGTCGCCAGAGCCAAAGGCCCTCTCCTCACAGCCCGGGCGCTGACCTTTGGCTGGGGGCCTGGCTGGGAAAGATGAGCTCAACCAATCAGAGTCAAGGAATTTGGAACTGGGCCCCTAAGCAACCCAGTCAGGTAGCAGCACGAGCTCCGAGCTGAAAGGTCATGGTGACCTCAGGACTCATCTTCTCAGAGGCCCAAACTATCCGCCCTGCTGACTGCCTCTCGCCAACTCTTGGACCAGAAAACTCCGTTGAGGTGGGAGGATGCTGTTGTCAGCCCACGCGCCCCAGGCTGGTGGCCTGTTTATCCACATGAGTCATTTCCGTTTCCCCGCGGCCTGGGATTGGGAAACACAAAACCCGGCACCGACCGACCACTTGTCTCTGTGTTTGTGCTGAGTCGCCCTTTCCTGAGCCGGCAGCTGAGCTGTGCTGCTGACTACCGAATGACTCGGCCAAGGCTGGGAACGAGAGGAGCCATGGAATACGAATGAACGATCTGAAATGGTGCCCTGTCACACAAGGTTACATGTGGCCCAGGACCCCAAACACTGAAGCATTAGGAAGAGAGAAGGCCACCCTCTGCCTCCTCGCAGGGGTGCGCATGCGTGTGTGCGTGCATGTGTGTATGTGTCTGCACCCCTCCTGCCGACCTCTGTGCTTCCCATTTCACTGTCACTCGGCCCTCCCTGGCTGCCCTGGCCCTGGGGCCCCCCATGACCTGTTAGCTTAATGCTGGGAGTCGGGGCTGTTCGCACACAGTGCGTCTGTGTCTGTGTGCATCAGGGCTCGGCGCAGGACGCAGAAGGCACGTGGGACTTGAGCAGAGGCGGGTTAACACGGGGCACTGGGCACGCAAGGCACCGGAGGCGCTGCAGGAGCGGCTGCAGGCTGTGCCAGGCGTGAGTCTGCACCTACTGCCCTGGCCCCACCAGGAAAGTGCCGCCACGGGGACACACTGCCGTGGCTGCAGTCTAAGGTCCGGAAGCCACTGTCGCCACCGTACCTGCATCTGGGTCCCACAAAGCTCATGACTGGACATTAGAACGCTCCAAAGGGAAACTCTCGTGCCCATGACCCTGCCTGCCACCAGCAGACAGCCAAAGGGCAGAGAAGCTGGCCCCCCGTCACTCTGCCCTCCACATCTCATGCAGGAGCCTCTGTTCAGCAGCACCCCGCTCATGACCTGACACCTGAGTGCATGGGGGTCTGAGAAACACGGTTTTTAGCTTTGTAGCCTCTGCAGCGCCAGAAGGAAGGAGTGGATCCTGAGTCCAAGCACATACCTCAGAGCCCAATTCCAAATTCCCAAGAGACCCCACAGGCCGACTCGGCCCATCTTTTACGGCCAGCGCGGGCTGGCTGCCCTTGGCCGAGGCCTGGCCTGGGGAAGCTGTGTGGGCACAGGAGGGTCCACTGGGCGGGGCTGGGGGGCTGGGCGCTGTTCTAGGAGCACGCACGGAGGCACATGCACGAGCCTGCCTGGAAAGAGGAGTTCAGGGGTCTCAGGGCTGGGAGACCAAGCCCAGCCCACCCACATTCTCACCAGGACTCTGACAGCAGGAGCAGCCGGGGGTCGAAGTCAAGTAGGAAAGTCAGAGGCGGGTGGCCCTCAGCAATTCCCAGGGCTCCGTCTACCCCGGTCACTACAGTCATCTCTGGTAAGCTCCCGGGGAAGCCTGAAGTCTTTTTTCTCCCTGACCTACATTTGTTGGGGATCCCAGCACCTGGTATTCAAAACAGGGTGCCCTGAGTGTCCCTCTCTTCAAGATACCGTAGTGACACAAACACCATGGGTGCAGATTCCCTGAGGGAGCTTGCCGGGCTGAGGCACACCAGCCTGGAGGCCCAGGTCCCTCTGACAGTGGCCGGCTGTCTGTAGACCACTTGGCCCAGGGCAGGACCGAGAGAGCCAGAGGTGCCAGAGCCAGGAGTGGCTGTGCCCCTCCCCCCCCGTCTCCCCCCAAGCCCTTGCGGGCGGAACCGCTCTCCCCCTGCACTTAAACAGTTCAGCTGCCACCCGCTGCTCCCTGGACAGGTGGAAGGCGCTGCCACTCCGGAAGTGCCGGGAGGCGGGAGGGAGGGCACACTCCAGGCTGCCCAGGAATGTAACCCACTGTGAGAAAGGGCCTGCCTCTCCTCAGTGCGGCAGAAAGACAGGACAGGACACCCACCTCCACCCGCCTCCCTCGGAGAAGTGCTCAGCCCATAACGGCCTCGGCCTCAGGACTGACCTGGCCGGGGCCTCGCAGAGGAGGAGCCCAGAAGCTGAAGAAGGACCATCACCCCCACTCAGGATGTCCCAGAGGGACAGGCCCTTCCTCCCTCTTCCCCCAAACTGCTCCCTCCTCCCAACTTCCCCGTCTGTGTCAGTGCCCCCAGCCCCCAGTCTCGGGACCTGCTGCTTCCTCCCTGAGGCCTCTTTCCAATGCGGCCCTTCCTTGTCACTCCTGCCTTTGGACCCTCTCGGGCCTCCTCTCCCCTACCCTTGTCACCACACAAGCCGCCTTGCCCAGCCCTGCCTGAAGCTCCCCTCTCTCCTGTCCCGAGAGCGCCCTGCTCTAACACCCCTGGACAGCCCTGCCCCCGGAATCTGCTAAACCCAGGGCCTCCGCCTTGTCTCTGGGGCTTTCTCCCACTCACCCCAGCAAGCCGTTCCAGGCTATCTCCCCACATTCTGGCCAGACTACATTATTTATCACTTCCCCAGTAGTGGGCACATGGGGCAAGCTGGCTCATTAGAGCCCTCCCCTGGGAGTTCTGCCTGAGCTGGTTCTCTGGGATTCTGAGCTGTAAGGATGATGCAGTAGACTGAAAGAAAAAAAATGCCTCCCTCCCAAAGATACATTCACTTCTGAATATCACCTTACACGCCAAAGGAGTGAATATCACATTAGATGGCCAAAGATCCCAGAAAGAGAAACTTATCCTGGATGATTCGGGAGGCCCCTAAATGCCATCACAAGTGTCCTTATAAGAGAGATTAGACACACAGGAGAGACCAGACACACAAAAGAGAAGCCACGGCAAACAGAGCAGAGAGATGGGGCCATGAGCCGGGAAGTGCTGGCAGGCACCCGGAGCTGAGCAAGGCCCTAGAGCCTCCAGAGGGAGCACGGCCCTGCCCACAACTTGGTTTAGAACTAGATTTGTAGCCTCCAAAACTGTGAGAGAATAAATTTCTGTTGTTTGAGGCCACTAAGTTTGTTGCAATCTGTTACAGCAGCCCCAGGAAATGGATACAGGTGGTGGGTGCTGGAGCTGCTGAGGCCCTCTTGTGGCTGGTGGAGAGGGCTTCGGACCCACTGGAGGAGGGCAGAGCCGAGGCAGAGACAGACGTGGGGGCCAGCAGAGTGCTGAGCACACTGGGTCACCCTGGAGGCAGCCTTCCCTCCCCGGCCTGTTCAGCAACATAAGCCAACATTTTCCTTCTTACTCCAGCCAGTTTGAACTGGTTTTCTGTCATTTGCAACCCAAAGAGTTCTAACCCCTCACCCAATAATTAGTATGAGCCTTAAAAATAGCTCAAATCTTTGACCCAGTGATCCCAACTTTCTGCCCTAAGAAAATAATCTTTCTAAAGACAGTCACTGCAGTGTGAAAAAATGGAAACAACCTATATATGCAACTACAGGACATGCGTTCATAAATTATGGAACAACCATATGGGGGGATATTATGTGGCTATTAAAAACTATGTTTTCATGCTCATTATAAAATGGCAAGTGAAAAGCAGGACATTAAAAAAAATACATATACACATATACATACATCTCTATATTTTTGTATATAAACAGGATGATCTCTATTATTTTAGATTTTGCTTTAGACCATTTTTAAAAACACAAAGCATTATGCATACAGTTGAAATCCTTTGTGTACCTCTCCTATCCCTTCCCTCCCCAAAGGAAGCCACTCTAGCTAAGTTGGTATCATTCCTATGCATAATTTTAAATATTTACTACCTATGTATCCATAAGTAATACATGATATTCGCACATGTTTTTACATTTCAGTAAATAGCATGAGGCTTTCTGCAACTTGTTTTTCCTCAACCAACAATAGGTTTGTGGACTTAATCCATTTTGATCACATGTAACTATAGTTTGTTAATTTTAACTGCTGTCAAGAATTTCATTTGAGTATCTCACATTTTATTCATCTTTTCTCTGGTTAATGAGTGCTGAGATTATTGGCAATATTTTTACTCTAAAATGCTGCAACTCTTGCACTTCCTTGTGTACACGTGCGCAGCAGCAGGGGCCTGGGACTGCAGCTCCTCACCAGGCGCTGCTGAACCATGCTCCCACGTGGTGCTCCCAACCGTGAGTGGAGAGTTTCCATTTTCCACATCTTCAACCGGGAGATGCTTTCATTTGTGTCCATGGGTAGGAAGTAGTAACTCGCCGTGTGGCTGTGATGTGTGCTCCCTGTGTGCAGCGCTGTCCGGCACCTTTCCGTGTGTTCATGTCCCCTCCGGTGTCCTCTTCTGCTAACTGTCTGCGTATTCTTCTACTGCGGTGTTTGCCTTTTGAACAGAAATATATTCTCATGAACTACACTCAAATGTCAACAGTGCTTTAACAGTTTTTCTTTTTTATAGTAACAGAACACTTTATTTGGGGCGGTGGCCCTGTCTGCCTTCGCTGTCTGGAAACCCCCCAACCCCCCACATCCCCACCTGCTCGGGCCAGGCTCTTGCCTGATCCCACCTCACAGGCCACAGTGATTGGTCCAGGGTTAGGCATGTGACCCAAGCCGGGCCAATCAGAACCCTTCCCTGGGGTTTTTTAAACTGGAGCTGGCTGAGAGCTGGTCTTCCCCCTTGATCATGAAGGCGTGAGGACGTGAGGCCACATTCCAGCTTCACAAAGATAAGCAGGCTGAGTTCCAGAAGCAGAAACAGCAAGGGAGAGAAGGGAGTGAAAGTGGAGAGGGCCTGTGGGCAGCCAGGCCTGCCAGACTCTAAATAAATGCAGCTCTGACCTTGGCTAAATGACAGGGACGTGGAGGATGAGGCCTGGCCAGGACCGGCCCGCCACCAAGGGCTGCCAGCCTTCTGCAGGGCGCTTGCCAGGCTCCAACCCGCCCAGCGTTGCGAGAGGCCCTGGCTTTGGCTCTTCACCCCGGGGCGCTGCAGAGAGGCCTGCTCCCCAAACCCCCCAACCCCGCCCCCCCACCCCCGCGGGCTCCTGTGCAGGCTGAGCCTCTTGACCGGATCCGTGGGGTGCCGGCCAAGGGTCTCCCTCCACGTAGCTCCCGCCCCCATGCGTCCTGCACCTTCCCTCTGAGTCTGGAGGCTTAAAGTGAGAAGAGTGTTCCAAAAGATGTGGCTTATGGGAAAACTTCAGCCAAGTCAATTAATAATAAAACCCTTGAGCAAACACAGCTACTTTTATCATTTTAGAATGTTGTGATTTGAGCGGCAAACGAAATTAAATTAAAAACGCAGAGACTTCAGGTCAGAACCCCGGCCTCTCTTGTTGGTTTTTAATCTCCTATTAAACGATACATCTTCCGGTGGCCTTTGTCAGCCTACTCGATGTAATAACCTGGGACGTGGGGCCCGCTCACCCTGCTCATCCCTCCACAGGGCTGAGGGGTGGCGCCGCTGGCAGCCAGGTCAACTGACAAGCTTACGGTGGGGATGGGCGGGTGGGCCACAGTCGCAGGGAATGGCAAGGGACAAACTGAGCATCGCTGGAGCTGTGTAGGCAAAGTGAAGGGCAGGGAGGTGCCCCAGGGCCTCCCATTACAGATGAGTCACCTGGAGCCCAGAAAGCAACTCCCTGCGCCACGCCCAGCATCAGGGAAGGGCTGAGCTGGGTGCTGGAGTGTGGTCCTCGGCTCCCCACCTTCTCTCGGGGCTTCATCAGTTGGGATTCTTGATCTTGGTCCAAGAGGCAGAATTGGAAGGAGTCCCAGTCCCCATCTTTAGGGTGGTCCTGGCCTGATGGGAGAGGCAGTTCCCATGCCCAGGGACCTCCCAGGGTGATGACAGAGACACTAACTACCCTACCCTCGGGAATCTCCCCGTGTGACGGAGCACAGGCACGTACAGATGGCCAAGTCCATGAGTAAATTGTTTTGGTGAGAACAAGGAAGGCTGGCTTGGAATCTGTGTCGGCTTCTCCAAGGAAGGCTTCCTGGAGGAGGCTGAGAAGGAGAAGAAGGAGGTAGTTTCAAGACAGCTTAGGCAGAGATTTACGGCAAGAGAGGCTGGAGCTGGTGAGGGAGAAGAGACGCGGGTGAACGTCCTCTATGAGTTCCCTGTGCCCGCACACAGACACACGGAAACACCCAGGCCTGTGCACATGCTCACGCCTACTTACACACTCTCAGCCATGCACACTCAAAAACAAGCTCACACGCCACGCAGAAGCACACACGAGGTTTCTCCTACCTCCATGAGTACATGCACATGTATATACACACACGCGTTCCTCCACATGCACCTATACATGCAATGACATGCAGGCCTACACGCTGGCCAGACCCAGACTTTACATGTAGCTCAAATACACCCTGCACGCTCTGCTCTGCACACAGGTCGGGAGCCCGCGCCACCCCCAGCCCTGCCTGCGGTTCCCCAGCAGCTGTGTCACCTGTCAAAAGTCCTGCGCCCTCTGCCTGGGCTCTGTCTGCATGCCTTGCCCCTGCCATGGTTCCACTCTCTGGTACACCTGCCACCTTGCCTCCAGCTCCGTGGGTGGGCAGGGGGCTGGGGCTCACCAGGAGGACACTCCCGGGGGCTTCCTAGGCTGCCTGCCACCCAGAGGACCCGCAAGCTGGGGAGGAGTCTCCAGAGATTGTCTGGGCCACCCTGACCTCAAAGCAGGACTCTCCTTGCTCCCTTGGCAGCCACTTGTTGCCTCGCTCTTTTTGACTCAAGGGCTCTGTGACAGGTCAGGAACCTGCGAAGCCGACTGTGAGGGAGGTCTGTGTGCAGGCGGTGTCCTGCGGAGAGCTCCTGTGGGGACAGAGGGAGAGGCCAGGTGGCGATGTGGCCACAGCAAAGGCCTCAGCCACCCCAGGGCCAGCTGAGGAGGGGATGGCCCTGCAGCCCGTCCCACATGGGGCGTGGGGGACCGTCCCTCACACTCCCACATTGACCAGCCACTGGGCTAAGCTTGAAGGAGGAGGTCCTCTTCAGCCAAGGGCACCCACAGGGAAGAGGGCTCAGCCTGGGGCTATCTGCCAGCAACCTTCCCCACTGGGAGAGTGGGCGCTCGAGTCCCGCCGGGACCCGGGGTGAGCAGGCAGCACCTCAGTGCAGCGCTGGTCTCCAAACGATGAGACGCCCGACTCCCTCCCACTGCGGGTCTCGCCCGAGCCCCTCCTGCTGCCGCTGGACGCTCCTCCCTCACATTTTCCTGGGCCTGCTCCCCTGTCTGTCCCTCCCGCATCCCATCTCCTTGGACCAGCATCACAGCTCCGGTTTCAGGCTTCTGTGTCCCTCTCAGAAAGCCCGAGGACAAGGCTCCCTCCAGCACCCCCTGCCTCTCTTCTTGGAGCCTGAGGTCATCTGTGAACTGGGGGTGCTGAGCTGTCTTGCTCCGTGACTCAGATCAGCGGGACGGCGGCTGAGTCCGTCCCTTTTGCTGTGGGCTGGCGAGACGTGGCGTGGGCTCGTGACTTTCTGACTCAGCAGGCTCTGTGGGTGGCAGAGACTGTCCACGTTCTGCTGACAGGAGCCCCCACCTCATACCTCAGTCCTTGGTGGAGTCCCCGCCACCTCTGCTTGCTCCTCACAGATGGCCCTGGAGGGGTGGGGGCCGAAAGCCTTTGGATCCAAAGAAAAAAATTTTTTTAAATTTTTCTTCTCCGGGGAAGGTATGAGCTAGAGGGTGCCAGCTCCGAGACGAAGGGGCCGCCCGCCGAGCCTGTATGTCGTCTGTCCTAAGGTGCACGTTTCTTTTCCCACTTTAATGTCCCTGAAATTGGGATCTAACAATCGATGGCGTACCCTAGTTTTCTCCGCAGCCTTTTCCCCCTTGGTGGTACCGAAAGTAATGGCACCTTTGAACCCCAGTGGTGCATTGGAACTTTGCATCCACCTGGGAGGTGAGGGAGGGAAGAGGAGGGACGGCCGGGCTGCTTCCAGCACCTCCCGTGTCAGGGTTTCGCCGCGCAGCTTCGGGATCTGGCTCCTCCGAGGCCTCCTACAGGCAGATGAAGAGCAGAACCATGTTCTGGAGCCAAACAGAAAATTATTTTTGGAGACTCAGGCCAGAGGCTTACCTCTAGCGCCCTGCAGACCCATCTGGTGGTGGCGCAACCCTCCTTCTGAAGCCGGAACAGAAGTGGCTGGAGGCTGGTGCAGCCCCGCGGCTGGGCGGCTGTCAGAGATGCGAATGTGGGTGCAGAATGGACTTGGGCTCAGCTCCAGGGCCTTTTAAGTGTCCATGGGCCTGGCTCTGCCTCGAGGTGAGAATCCGCCCTGTGGGGTGGCCAAGTGTGAAAAGCCGGGGAATCTAGGGAGAAAATGGTGACTGGAGGAGCGGCCAGGGTGGGGACTCGGGGTGCTGAGCTCAGAGTAGAGGAGAAGCACATTCTGGACCTTGTCTGGCCACGGGTGGCAGGGAGCCCCTGAGCCGGACTCCCCAGGGAGGCGTCCCTGCCTCGGCCACACCCTGCACCCAGGCGCTCGCTGTTGCCACTGCCCCAGAGGCCTTGGTGGCCCCCAGACAGCCGTGCGAGCAGACCTCTGGGGGAGGAGGGGCGGGGGAGCACACTGGGACCCCAGCTTCTCTCCACAAGCAGCAGAGACAGGAGGAAGCTACGCCAGGGGCAGGGGCGGGAGGGGTGTGAGCAGCTGTCTCCAGCGGGGGCACCAGGGCCTGGGGAGGTGGAAGAGCCCCAGCAGTGCAGACTGAGGGCCCCGCTGTGCCGGACACTGTGCCCCTCGCCCACTCCACCTGAGCAGAAGCAAGGGGCTCTGGAAAGCGTGGTGTGCAGAGGGCAGGGGGGCAAGCCAGCGCGCCCCGCCCCCGCCGGCTCCCAGCCAGCCCGTGCCTGCTTCCCGCACCCCCACTCCACAAATATGTACTGAGCGGCGAAGCAAACAGCCCCAAATCCCTCCTCTGAAGGGGTCTACGGCCTAGTCAGGAGAGAAATATGTTAAACAAAATAAACATATAGGATGACACTGGTGTGCTCTGGGTGCCACGGAGAAAAATACCACAGAAAAGGGGGCTGGGAGGGTGGAACCTACTTCCCACAGTGTGAGCAGGAAAGTCCTCCTGGAGAGATATGGCCAGAGACCTAAATGAAATGAGGGAATGAGCCACGAGGGTATCTACAGGAAAGGTGCTTCCGGCTCAGGAAGCAGTTTGTGCAAAGGGCCTGGGGCAGGATGAAGCTGGGGTGGTCAGGGACTAACGAGGAGACCAGGAGCTGGGGTGGAAGGAAGCAATGAGAGAGGGGAGGAGGTGAGGTGGGCAGGGGAGTGGCATCAGATCCCACAGGGCTTTCTGGGCCATGGAGAGGACTTTGGCTTCCACTCTGAGCGAAACGGGAACCTGCCCAAGATTTGAGCAAAAGGGTATGAGCTGACTTAGGTTTTACAAGGACGGACAGTCCAGGGCAAGGGGCAGGAGGCAGGGACACCCGGTAGAAGGCCATTATAATCTTCAAGCAAGCCATGATGCTGGCTGGATTGTGGATGTACTTAGAAGACAGAGCTGACAGGGTTTGTTGACAGATTGGATTTGGGACGTGTTCCAGTTATCTATTGCTGTACAACAAACCACCCCCAAGCCTTGGCAGCTTAAAACGACCAGTCATTATTTTGCTCATGAATCTGCAAAATGTGGGCAGGGCTCAATGGGGAGGGCGCCTCTCTGCTCCACGTGACGTCAGCTGGGGTGGCTGACGGAGTGGCAGAGCCACTCGAAGGATGGGTCCCCACACAGCTGGCAGGTGTGTGCAGATGGACTGTGGCTGGGGGCTCAGCTACTGGCCCAAGGTCTCAGCCTCTCTTTACGGGCTGTCACGGGGCTCCAGGTTCCAAGAACAAGCACTCCAGGAAACCAAGGTGGAAGCTGCAAGGGTTCTTAGGATCTAGCAAGGGAGTCACCGAGGGCAGCCCCGATTCACGGGAAGGGAGATTAGACTCCACCATCTTTCAGTGGGGAGAATTTGTGGCCATAAGTAATCTGCCACAAGGTGTGAGAGAAGGGAGCAAGTCAAGGGTGACTCCAGGATTTCTGGCCTGGGACGCTCGCATCCTTGTGTACACCCCTGGTGAGGTCATCTGCGTCCCAATTACCTTCCCCTCCAGAGACAGACCAAGGTAGCCTTGTCCAAGCCTGTCCCTCATTGGACCTATTTCTTCCTGTCAAATAAAGGGTTTGTATCAGAAGACAGCTGTCCCAGCCCTGACACACTAGCCTCCAGGCTGGACATGGATGCACCCCTCCCCTGCCACAGTGGGCCGGGTGCCAGGCCAGAGCCACCATGGTGGCCTACACTCAGGAAAGAGGCAGACAGGACCAGCCCGCTAATGCCAGGCTGTGGTTTCCGGTGTCTCCAAGCCTTTATCTATCAGGGCGCGATCAAGGGTCGGGATACCCAAAGGCAGGCGGCCAAGCCCCTGCCTACTGCGAACCCTAATCTGTGCCCAACAGCCTGCGAGGGGCTCTACCATGCTCTCCCGGACACAGAGGGGGGTGGCAGAGGGGTTGCTGCCGGTGGCTGTGAGCACACGGCTCCAGCCCGTCCAGTATATCACCCTGTACACACATCTGGCATAGCCGAGGGATACACAGTCCCTCTCCTGGAGGCAACTCTAGCAGAATGTGGACCCCTCCGCCCCAAGAAAACACTCTAACACAAACTCTCATGTGCCCAGAAATCTCCCAGGGGGGTCGTTAAAATGCTGGATGTGATCAAAGTTCCTGCGTTTCTGACCAGTTCCCAGGTGAGGTGGGTGCTGCTGGCCCATAGAGCAAGAGTCTGGTCCAGGCCGGCGCGGTGGCTCACGTCTGTCATCCCAGCACTTTGGGAGGCTGAGACAGGAGGACTGCTTGAGGCCAGGTGTTTGAGTGCAGCCCGAGCAACATATCCAGACCCTGTTTTACAAAAAATTTTAAAATTAGCCAGGCGTGGTGGCACATGCTTGTAGTCCCAGCTACTCAGGAGGCTGAGGCAGGAGGATCGCTTGAGCCCAGGAGTGTGAGGTTGCAGTGAGCTGTGATAGATCCTTTGCCCTCCAGCCTGGGTGACACAGTGAGACCCCTTCTCTAAGGAAGGGAGGAAGGAAGGAAGGAAGGAAGGAAGGAAGGAAGGAAGGAAGGAAGGAAAGAAAAGTCTAGTCTAGCCAGATCTGTGGTTTCCCAGACAGACACCCTAAGGGACCACAACACAGATAACCTGGCTGAAGAGACCACTGTCTAGCCTCACATGTCACAGATGACAGGACAGCAGCCATAGCACACTAAGCACCTACAATGTCACCTTAGGAGCACAACCAGGCTCTGGAGCCAGAGCACCCAGGTGGATGAGCTGTGGGACTTCTGGCAAGTTCCTCCATCCCTCCGGGCCTCTGTTTGCTCATCTGCAAAATGGGCAGGCACCTGGGGAGTGGGAGAGAGAAGGAAGGGTTGAGGGAGAGGGGAGAGGAGAGATGGGGAGGAGTATTGTACAGGAGGGAGATTGAAAAGGGAGGGAGGGGAGGAGGGAGGAGAGAAAAAGAAGGGAGGGAGGAGAGGGCAGAGTGGAGGAAGGCAGCAAGGAACCCTGATGACAAGGGGCTTCGCAAGAGTGGTAGCTGGGAGGCGGCACTGAGAAAGAGTGTGTGGAAGGGACTAGGGGCTTGGCGGGGCAGGAGGTGGGCGGGGAGGTGGGCCCAAGGGAGCGGCAGCCCTCTCATCCCATCCCAAGCTCTAAGGTACTAGGGAGAAATGAGATTCTAGCTGCAACCCTCTGGGACACATCCTGCCTTTCCATTTACGAGGAATAGTAGAAAAATGTCTAGGGGAGGTGCCACTACTGCTTTTCTAGGAAATTGCAGCAAAAATATCTCCACTGGGAGTGTGAAGCCCATCAGGAGGGTTACGCAACGGCCTAGCCGCATCATCAGGCTCGGCGCCCACAAGCCTCACTCCCCGGGCCTAATTTCACCCCAGGGCCCTGAGGCCCAGACGTGCCTGTAACCCTGCAGTGACCTACAGGGCAGACGTGAGACACCGGCGCTGGGCATCTCACTGGCAAGCCTGGCCCTTCTGATACAAGATCCAGGACCATCCCACCTCAGCTCTGCAACACAGCCCCCCGTAGGGAAACTGAGGCATGGGAGTAGTCTCAACCCCTTTCTGGACCCCCACACCTGCTCATTTGTACTGGCATCCTCCAGCCATTCAGAGGCTTGTAGGGACCACAGCTGTCCCTGGGCTTGTGGAATGACAGTTTTGGGGCCTTCTTGAAGAAAAGAGAAATGGATATCTGTGCCTTCCTGTAGCTCACCACCCCCTCCTAAAATAAAGATGTTCTCTTTTGATTTTTGCCCAAAACAGTTCTTTGTTGAGTAAGGCTGGGAGGGAATGGGTGTGCTTGGAGGAAACAGAGGAACAATGTCAACATGCTGGGAAGGGTGGAGGTCGGCACCGTGGGCCTTTAAAAGCTGCCACGGTGGAGAGGGTGCAGCGTGGCATGCAGGGTGTGACCGATAGGCTGACCAGGAGCTGCCCACCAAGCTCAGGCTGGAGGCCAGGGCAGCCCACGCCCTCCTCCAAGGGGAAGCAGCCCCTGCCACGTCTCCCTCTCGGGTCGCACTGTACCTTGGCCTGGAGTGCCCTCTCCCTCCCCCGAGGTGTGAGCTTGCTCACACTTCAAGGCCCAGCGCAGATTCCACCTCCTCTTGGAAGCCCACTCTGAGCCTTCCAAACTACTGTCTCCCACCTTCCCTGACTGCCAAAAGCCAGCCAGAAACAGAATCCTGTCCGTGGAAGAATCACACTGCACCCCTCCACTGGGCTGGTCGCTTTCTCTAAACACACTTAACGACAGAGTGGGCCCTGGCCCTTGCTCCATGAAGAACCTTTGAAAACACCTCTTCATGTTTCACAGGAGGGGCCTGACAACCAGGTGTGCCGAGTGCCACTGCTTTATCACTCTCTTGTCCCCCTCTGACACTATATAGTTTAGTTCTTTTTTTGTTTATTGTCTGTTTCTCCCACTGGAATGTAAAGCCCATCGGGGTGGCTATGTTTGTCTGTTTTCTTCACTATCATATCACCAGTATCTGGAATAGTGCCCAGCACACAGTAGGTGCTTAATAAATGTTTGCTACATCCAGTTCTTTACAAAGAGGGAATTTATGGGGCAGAGTTGCTCCTTGCCTTGACCCACAAACGTGCAGCGGTTGATGGGAGGGAAAGCACATGGCGAAGCAAGATCTCATGCCATTCGGGAGTCTCGACCTTTTCCCCTGAAAATCTGAAAACTGGTAGCATCTCCTCATATAATTCTCCTTATCCAGAGCATAAGCCCTCAGAGAGCTCAAAGAACAGATATTTTATGTTCACATATTTTGCCTGGACACACTGGAGAACACCCAGAGAACAGCACCTTTTTGAGAGTACAGTGACTTGCCTGATGTCACTCACCAAGTTAGTGGCCCAGCCAGAGTCCCACTCCCTGACCCTGGGCGAGGTTACTGGCCACAGCCCACACTGGCTCTCTGCCACCCACTGAGACTGAGCAAGGCAAAAGGCCAGGAAATGAGCCAACGCTGGAGTTTTGCTCCAAAACACAATTCGAGAGTCTACAGTGCAGGCAGCACCTGCCACACCTCCCCTCCCGGCTGGGCTGGGGGCTCTGGGGATGGCCCCAGGTCCATGAGCTTGGGCACTAGTGGAGCTGGTTCTCCGATGGGGAACCAGACCGCCTGGTCCTCTCCTGGGGGCTCATTAGAGCACAGCCTACCGCCCTGGAGTATCAGATCCAGTAGGTCTGGAGCGGGGTTCAGAACCTGCATCTCTAACACGCACTCACGCTGAGGGGTGGCGGGACCCGCTTTGAGAACCACCGGCCTAGAGAAAACACTCCCAGCTGTTCACAGGCTCATGCTGCGGAGTTTGAGCAGGGGACGCATGAGGGACGTTCGCTTTTCATTTATCCACCCAGGTATTGTTATGAACTTTTAAAAACTGTAGGGATTATTTTTGTAATAATTTTTAAAGTTTTAAAAGAAAATGAGCAGGCCGGGCGCGGTGGCTCACGCCTGTAATCCTAGCTCTCTGGGAGGCCGAGGCGGGCGGATCGCTCGAGCTCAGGAGTTCGAAACCAGCCTGAGCAAGAGCGAGACCCCGTCTCTACTATAAATAGAAAGCAATTAA